>JACJUY010004299.1:0-29931 GCA_014220935.1 Platorchestia sp. MABIK
CAGATGGTGTGGTGTGTGTTGGCACAGCAGATGGTGTGGTGTGTGTTGGCACAACAGATGGTGTGGTGTGTGTTGGCACAGCAGATGGTGTGGTGTATACAAGTCGGCGGAGTACACTCGAGCAAACACGGGCGTCTCAAACTCTCACTTATGCGCCAGTATCATTTTACATCCACACATGCTCATTATACGGCAACACCAATTCTCTCTATAACTTGGAAAAATCGTTGTTTAATGGTATTTCAAGGGCTAATTTCGATAATAATATTAAGAAAAATGTTTCAAACGTCGCCGTCACTTGCTCACTCAATGAGCCTAACTTACAACTCATAGCGATACTTTATCCGCACACCTAACTTGGCCGAAGACGATCCTAGAAAAGAATTTAAATTCTCGGAACCTCATCACACCATTCGAGTTCCGGAAATGCAATGTCGTTATTCGAGCATGGCATGTCTCTTACTAGTGTTAATGCTTTAGGCTTTCCGTCCCCTCCCACCATAGAACAGCGAAGTAATAGAATAAAAAAATATGAAGGGAAATAACATTATCGAACCAAGGCTAACTCTGAATGCCCGCGAAAGAAAGACATCTGTAACAACGTCCACGTGGGTGTTGCTTCTCTGTCAAAAATAAGAGTTCAAACGGGACAGCAAGACACCTGAGCAAACTGCTGCATCAAATGTCAACCAGCGGCGCACGACAAGTAAAGCGAATGAAGGAGACCGTGACCCATCATGTGCATGTGTGCGGCAAGAACAAGGTTAAATTTGATTGAAATAACTCATGGGCGTCTTGGAGATTATATTTGCACATGATACCTGCAGCATTCTTATAAGTTTACACTCGTGCTACGATGGATCTGCGCCTGAAACTTACTTCAAGATTTAGGAGAGATGAAAACAACTTCGAAAATTTATGAAAATGAGAGCAAAAAACTCTTTTCACGTTGAATAAAACTGGGGTAAAACCTGAAATGAACAAATAAACCGTAAATGTTTATAAATACCTACCTGCGATACAGCGATGACGTTCAACACACATGAGATGCTGTGACTTCTGTTCTCTTGGACGAGTGTTGTGTGACATGTGTGTGGCTGTAATGCTGTGTGGTGTGTGAGTTGTAACTGTGATGTGCGGTATGCGAGTAGTGGCTTTGTTGTGTGACAAGTGTGTGGCAGGTGTGTTGTGTGGCGCGTATGCAGCCATTGTGTTGTGTGGCATGTGTGAGTGCAGTGAAGTCTCTCCGAACACCATTCAGTGGTACCGTGAAAGACCCACCACCAAACCTCCAACACTCAGGTGTTCCTGTTGTCTCAGTTCGATACCTGGCACTATTTCATCACTTTCGAGAAAGCACGTTGCAAGTACCTGAAAGAGTACCTTGTAATGATACGCTAACTATTTTTCACAACACAAGATGAGGATTTTTCAGAATACAAGATCGAGTCGCTCGACATCGTCCACGCCTTGGCAAGCTAGGAAAGATGCCTTGTACTTGGCAGAATTCAGCTGAATTAATTTTTTTTTCAGAGCAGTCTAGCTAGGTTTAAAATGACCTAGATTCACACGAAAAGTTTATTTTTTCAATAAGAATCTTTCACAAAAAAGAACGACGCGTACATTAAGTATCTACAAACCCAAAGTACACTGGATACAACAAACGCACATCACAGCACCAAGTCGATGCTTTAACATTTCGCACCCATACAATGGACGCGGTAGTACCGCTAGATACTTCTAAACAAAGTTCTTGTACTTCACGGAAAGAAATCGCGCTCGAGTCACTTCTAATTCAACCACAAGAAAGAAAAAATTCTTCAGCTCCCGGGGGCCAAGTTCACAGAACGAGGCAGATTCGTCTCAGGCCCAACGAGATCAGGTGTGGTTGCGGGTGCCTGCGTCTACTTGACAGACGTCTGCGGGCTCGGGCCAGCGGTTTGCTTACGTCTTGCTTCATTTGATTTCTGCTCGCAGCTTCTGTCATTTCCTTCATTCATGGAACTTGATTTTTTTCTCACTGGGGCTCGGTTCATTCAATTTCTGCTCGCAGCTTCTGTCATTTCCTTCATAATTGGAACTAGAAGTTTTCACTGGGGCGTGGTTCATTTAATTCTCCGTTGCAGCTTCTGGCATTTCCTTCATTCACTGAACTTGATTTTTTTTCCTCTGGGGCTCGGTTAATTTGATTTCTGCGCGCAGCTTCTGTTATTTCCTTCATAAATGGAACTTGATGTTTTCACTGAGGCATGATTCATTTGATTTCCGCTAGCAGCTTCTGACCATTCCTTCCCACGTTTAACTTGGCTTATTTTACTGCGACTTGGTACGTTTGATTGATTTCTAATAGCAGCTTCTGTCACTTTCTTGTTGAATGTACCTCGGTTTATTTTACTGTGCCCATGACTTTTACTGTGACTCCTCGGTTAATTTTACAGTAACTTCTTTAACTTCTACTTGTCGCTTCAGGCATTTCCTTACCACGTTTAACTGGGTAGATTTTACAATGAGCTGGTCAATTTATCATCTACAGCGACTTGGTCCACATTACGTCTACTCGGGACGACGTCTACTCGTTCATTTCATGCCTAGCCTGTACCAAGTTCCCTTGCACACCTGTCGTATGACTTGCTTATTTGACATAAACTGAGAATCAGTTAATTTTTTCACTTGCAACTAGGTTCGTTCAATGTCAATTTTTGATCTGAGTTGTTTTACTTTTATCCGTAGCTAAGTTCATCACAATGTTTTCTGTAGCAGTAAGAATTTAGCGTCAGCTGCGAACCATCAAAAAATGATCTTGCACAAAACGTACTTCGGTTAACATATACATACACTTGGTTGTCTTGATTAGCTCTTGCAATCGGTGTTCATAAGCGCAATCGAATCATTAACCAATCTGAACCGCTCCATGTTTTTATCAACGGTTGGCCCAACTTAAATGTAACTTTTCAACTGCTTTCGAAATTCTTGCAATTGCTTCTCCATCGAGATTCGGTCTCTATATCTCTACAAATATCACATTCAAAATCAGAACCACTCTGATTTTAAATTATTCACAGTAACAGTTCCATTTTATAGATTTTTGCTAAACTTTTTAGCATTTTTCCATGGCAAAACCTGCTGTCCAACACCTCCTGCTTCCCATCACCTGCTGCACGAGCGCCGCTGTGCGCATGCGTGCTCGAATTAACAACTGTAAGGAACGGGATAGAATGGACCTCTCATTAATAAGTCTAAAGAATAGAATAATGCAACACTCAAATCAACTACTGCAAGGAAGAGAATCATATGGACCTCCCATTAATATGTCTAAAGAATAGAATAATACGGCACTCATTTCAACAACTTTAAGGAACAAAAACAAGTGGACCAGTCATAAACAACTGTAAAGAATAGAATCATACAGCCCTCATGTCAACAAGTGTAAGTTTAGAGAACGAAAGCATATGGCACTAAGACATATTACACTCCGATAATTCTAAGAAAATTAAACAGTTACTCTGGAAGTATTAGTTCAATGATTTTATTGATTACAATAAATCATAGCAACCAAATTATTTGAAAATATGTACTTGAAAACAAATGAATAAATGAAATAATTTCAAATCAATCAGTTGCAAGAAAATTGACGAGAAAATCCTTTTCGGAAATCAGAGAGAATTGATGGTGTAAATGGTATGGTTCGTATAGACTCCAGATTGAGTCATTCGTGATTGCCTATCATTTTCACACAGAGCCTTCTGTATAAGCCTTCTAAAAGTCATTAAATTTATGCTGTTTAACATTTTTATCTGAAATAGAGCAAAATTTTATTAACATTATTACGCCGTCCCTGCAGCGTAGGTGACGCAGTGTGAAAAGTAACTGAAATGTGGAAAATATTTCCGTAGACTTAATATGATCGTTTTTACGTCAAATTTTTTGTTTCGTATCCGCTAGACATTTTCATCTAATGAAGTGTAAGCGTAATGCATATAGCAGCATAATCATCCAAGCGTACAATTTCAGTCGCACAACTCAGTCAGATGGATATTATCAATATAACCCAAATTAAAGAATTTAAAGAGTAAGAGTAGAGAGTACAAGCAGTGGCAGAATCAACGCTCTTCATTTATCTAACTGCCGTATGGATATAAGCCTAAGCTGTGTTGTTATTTGCATAGATAATAAGAAGACAGTTACAGAGATATCTTTATGCGGTTTGTACTTAGTGCTTAAAATGACACAACTTGCGCAGTCAGTAGCATAGTCACTAACCCATCCTATGGTGACAGTAGTTTAAATACAAACAAAAGCTATCTTGCAAGTACTATAGATTCCAACAAAACTTATGTAGTCCGTAAAATAGATACCAACAACACCGATGCTGTTAGTTGTACAGATAATGACAAAGCTTATGGTTGTACAGATAAAGTCTGTACAGTCAGTAGTTCAGATTTAGTGTAATAGGAACTAAAGGAGCAAAATGTGAACAGAAGCTATGCAGTCCGTTCTGTAAGTGTCGTAGATACCAATGATGTTTATTGAGTCTGTTGCATGGATAAAATATTTTTGAACTCGTGTTTCATAGGCGAAACTTCGTGTCCTGAAAATTTCTGCAGACCATAATTTCATTAAGGAATGTTTACATCCTAAACTGCACATAAAAATGTTGTTCTCATCAGGTAGTCATGAATCGAAGAAAATTCGATGTTTACTCCGCAAAATTATTGCAAGCCCCTCAGAAAACATAAACACCAGCGCGGTACACATGCAAACATTAATGAATGAGCAAAGAGCGAGAATCAGTTCTGCGACACATTCAGGAAAATCAGAAGCGGCTGTCGATGAACACGTTCATCCCAAGCCCTAGTATTTGGTCTCCCGAGCCCCCACGGCGCAGTGCAATGGATTATTTGGGCACATTGCAATGAATGATTTAGAGCAGTGTAGGGCCACGAAAAATACAGACAGTGCAGTAAACACCAATGCAAATATTGTTCATGGTGGGTAGCAAAAACCCGAGCTCTGGTGTTAATGGCCGCAACTCAGTAAGTACTTTGGTTATTTTCGCGCGGTTTCGAGCATTGGAGGAAGTGTATCAGTGATACATTGATTAACCTATATCACAAAGAATGGTTTTCAAAAGATTTGAAATCTTTAAATTTTGTGGGCTTCGTTGCTCGCCCTGTAGTGTGTGTCAATACGATGTTAAAAATAGATAAAATGCCGCTTCCTGATAATTAAAACTGCGCCCTGCACTGAGAGACAGGGTGGAAATTCTACTCATTCATGTGAGTAGCCTCGCTGTCCCAACACTAACTTGGCCATACGAGTTAGTCTACTCGAATCTCAAATACTAAGTAGTTACAACTTTGCTTCGTACGCTTGTCCGCAGAACTAGGCGTTATTGATATTGGTTAATAAGTTTCAATTGTTTCAATGAAACCATCTTATTTTCATCACGTCGTCTATCATTATAGAACTCAGAAGAAACGAAGTAATAGACCGACTTAGCGAAAGTCCTTGACTTGGTGACCAAATTTATGGTTGAAATTTTTGGATGGTTGGTTGGAATGGTTGGAATTTTTTCTATTTGTTGTAACACTTTGGCTTTTATAAAAAATTGGACATTTTCTGTTTGTGAGACAAAGAAAGACCAATGTCTCTTAAAATGCACGTACGCGCAAAACTTTTTTCGCTGGTGACTAACCACTCGCATGAAGGAAGAAGATGACAATACCAATTATGTGAAAAGGATACGAAGGAGAATTTAGCAGATCGCTTGTCAAGAAAAGAAACTCTGAAATCAGAATGGGGAAATTGAAAATACAACCACAGAGAAAAAAAATGAACCGTTTCCACGTCTCAAATAGTGTAGGTGTTATGAGATTCTCATAATTTTTTCTGTAGAGAGTAGAGTGTTCGAATTCAATATAGATGGGTACAAAATTTAGGAAACAACTCTGATGTTGTATACATCAGCGTAAATTGGAGTGCGTCCCCATAATGTTTAGCTTACTCCATTTTTGGGATTCTTTCCTAGTTTTGACACACGCAAACACAAGAAGTTTTCAAAAAAATTACTTCACCTTTTTACACAGAGGAGTGTATCTGCGCTGTCAACTTCAGGCAAGTGTACAATAATTGTTTCTTTAGAAAACTGAATCCTGCTCTGATATTGACAGATGTTGCTTACCTACGCCGTACATTATTGGTACTATCAATTATTGTAACCAAGTATGTTGGGTGTGGTATTTAAAATGCGGTAAAGTCAGCAACCATCGATATTCGTGTATTTATTTTCTGGCATAAGTTATGTCACTCATATTTATTCAGGGGTATCTTACGCTTTTTACCAGTAGTTGAATGTCACATATTAATTTATTTGGCCCACCATAAATGATGGCATCGTTAAAAATTTCCCGACTCCATCACTTCTTAATTTCGTTTTAGTGCTTCATCAGAGTCATAATTATTACCGGCAAAGATTTATCACCACAATAACTTTTCATTCGAGAATTCTTTCTGTCATATTTACAGTTTTTCTCGCATGAAACTCTCAGTTTTACAGCACCTTACTCCGTGCTGATGGCATAAGACATTAGAAAGCCACAGGGTCTGTTCACCACAATCCGTAGTTGACTTATGAAGAAATTCGCAAAAATCTTATAAAAGTCGGCCTCAAGTGTCTTCCATAGACCATGAAGGCTCAACTGAACACCTACGTCTGGCACAGCCTTCATTACAGCGCGGCATGAACCATTATAAAAATTTTCATTTACAATTTGCGCACAATCTGCGGATATTTGCACTCAACGCGGGAACAGATTTGAACGCAGCGCGTGCAGTCGCCCTGTGTGGCCAGAGCACCGACATCCACACCCTCTCACAAAGAGACATCGTCTCCGACTGAGGGGACGGACTGAAAAACTGTGGGAGTAGAAGTAAGAATTTTCAAATGTGGAAGTTGCAAACACATGACATTCCGTTGCATTTACTTCGATAGCTGCTTTATTTTAAAAGTTTAAAAATGCCAAAGGAAAATAGATGTCATTGCGAAATGATATTCTCCATATCAGAAAATACGCGCACGCACTTTAAAAATGAATTTCTGACCATACATGACAGCCTTCGTCCAACTCAATAGGCAGCAAATGTGAAAAGTCTAATGGTATCTTATTTAACGCAAAATGATCTGCACTTGAGTACATGAGCACAAAATTAAATTTAATATTTATCAGAATATAAAGAAGAACCAGAGTAAAAACGAACATTACGTTTATTGCATACGTTTCAGCACTGATGATAAAATTTTAATAATTCCGAAACGTGTACAATGAACTTAATGTTCGTTTTTACTCTGGTTCTTCTTTTTATTCTGCGAATAAGATTCTCTACCAATTGTCCATTGGAGGTATAATATTTATCATTATTGTTATTGAAAATTTCATCAGCATGAGAGAAGAACTTGAGCCAATTCTGCGTCAGTAAGACTTGTTTTTGTGAGCCAATATGACGGAATGCAGTCACAGCAAATTTTTTATCGAAATGATAGTCTATTGACTACATTTTTCTGAAAATCCAGGATGTAGATCTTTTGTGAAAGAGGCAAAACCCTTCTCGAAAAAAATTTACGGTCTTTACCTATGGCCTAAAAATTCATCTATGGTCTTTATGTAATGCTTTTTTCATCGATAATTCCGAAGAACTGACAGTACTTTCGAAATATCTTGAAAACTGAGGCGCAGGAACTCCCGTTCGCCACCCGCCAGTCGGAAGCCAATCAGCAGCCTCGCTCTCTTACGCGCAGGTCACTACGTGGTCATCAGTTATGTCGGACGTGCAAAAACATGAAAATGTAGGACTCGGACATGTGAGAATTAGGCACCTAACTGTTATCTCTGTGCCATTTATTATTCACTTGTGTATACTACCCGTCAAAATTAAAGGGATTCGATAGTTTCCTTAAATGTCTCAAAATATGGATAACAAACATATATCCATCCTCATTGTACCTGCGATTAAAATATTCTTGTACTTGTGCACTGGTGAAACTCGTATCGCAGATGCGGTCATAAAGCATCCTTAAGAGCGTGACAGAGAGACGGACCAACCAACAAAGTAGTAACTCTGCATTATTATTTAATTACTCTCGAAATAATCCCATGTTCACTATCGTCCTTCAGTATCCCCCTCAAAATTATTCTTAAGCCATTATTCTCGAATTTATTATTTCTATCCTATTTCCCTGTTACTGTCTTTTGTTCTCTGTCTGTTTTTCCTACCTCGGTTTTTGCTTGTCTCCATAAATTTTACTTTCTTCTACTTTCTGTTTTCCTTCCATGATCTTCATAAATTTATAAACCCATCCCCTTTTCCCTGCGTGTGTTTCTTTTTTTCAATTTACCTTCCCATGGACCGGTCTCATTTTATGACGGCCACTTCTTCCCATTCTCTCTCTCCAAAACACCATTCTTCCATCTTCCTCCACCACTTCCTTCCAGATCACCACCCTTCCATCAGCCTCCACCACTCCCCTCCAGACCACCATCCTTAAATCAGCTTCCACCACTGCCCTCCAGACCACCACCTTTCCATCTGCCTCCACCACTTCCCACCAGTCCACCACCCTTCCACCTGCCTCCAGCACTTCCCTCAAGTCCACCACCCTTCCACCTGCCTCGAGCCACCGCCGCGCCGCCTAATTAACTGCTGGAAACATTTAATTGGCCTGAACAGGAGCATCACTTCCCGCTTGCTTGCGTCCCAACCACAACTCGCATGTCGGCAGGAAGTAAAGATTCACAATCGATCTATGATTCAGATTCAGTGAAGAATAATCGAAATGTCGTACAGAGATTACGTGTTAAGACGCTAATTTAATGGAACGCTGTTGAACATCTTCGTAAGAAACCGAAGGAACAGCTATAATATGGGCGGATGAAATCGAGCATTGGATTCGTTGTATATTGTATTGATTTACCGGTATTGCCCCTTAGATTTAAAATAATTTATTATTTTTTCATTTGTTTAATTGATGCTTAAAATATCGACTGCTAAATGTTCAATCGAAAATAATGCGGATCAAATCTCTACGAAATGAATGAGATTCAAACTAAGGCTACGCAGAGAAAGATCCAGCTATCAGAAATCCCTGTTTGCACACCCCGCGTTTCATGCAATGCGCCCGTGTACGAATGTCGGCCACTCACGATTTTCCCTCGAATCTTGGTATCTATACTTCAATCGAAGATTTTTATTTGCTTACCGGGATAACGCTCGCAGCAGTTTCAATGAAAAACGTTCCCTAAAAGCACCACAAATTTGCGGTTTTGTTTTAGTAGATAAGATAAAAAACCCAAACGCTACATCTCATACTCGAGAGTTAGGAGTATCCTAGGACAGAACCCTAAATTTGCTGGTTTGTTTTTGTCGATCCGTTTTAAAAGTACCCATCGATATACTACCGCTTAGTCAAGAGATAGGTGTGTCTAGGAGAAGAGCATTTTGATTTAATAATAAGAGGGTTTGCAGTCAACGCGCTTCTAAATCTCTGAATACGCAAAGTGCCGGCCTGAACTATAGGAGATTCTAGTTTAATTAATAACATCTACAGACATACATATACCAGGCTTCTCCTCCCTACGGGAGGGTAGCCGACAGCAGGCTACAATCAAATCACCCTTAGTCACTCTTAGTCACTAGGAGACGAGAGAGGCAGCACTGGCCGCACCAGAACTGCTCGGATCAGTAGCAGCCCAGCACAAACATCATCCACAGTCAGGCCCGACAGCCATAGCTAGTTTACCCCTAACGCTTCATTGAGTGCAGCCCCTCCCCCCGCACCAGACAGGTCACCCCGATTAATAAATAACATCATATTCCTAAATAAACTATACACACTATAATACCCATTTTCTCTGCCACTATGTTGGCAATAAGATTAGTACCCATGTGTGAACATATGTGATGCACATTCTTAAAGACTAAACACTTTAAAAATTCTTGAGAAAAACTTAATTTTCTTAGCAACGTTTACTGGGATTTTCCAAAGAAATGTAAATCGTTTTTCGTGTGAGACAGCTGTTGTTACCACATGTAAGATACAGTATTAAACAAATTTAAAAGTAGTATAACTTCTGAGAAACCCCACAATATTTTTTATTTTTAATCGGTATTAGCTTTTAAAGGGAGCTGAGAGCGTAGGGAAAAATTTCGCATCTTAATGTCCAGCATTTGAGCTACGTAGGAATTTTTATTGTTTGTTCTACTGAGAGATCGTGTCTGCAGTCGCGTACGACTCTACTTTCAGATTTTTTAATTCTATGTGAAATATGATCATGTATTCAATACGAATAACAAATGCAGAATGTACATCTGAAAATCAAAGGCCTGTTATTGAAAAAAGCTTTCACAAAAAATCTTAAGTGCAGAGTACAGCTAAACAATATCCTATCTCATACGATGAGCACACGCGATAATTGTCCAATGCAGCTTGTTCTGACCAAACTACCTCACACCGACACAATCTTGCCTCTCATGCTCTGTATTACAGTGCTGGAAAAGTAACTGAAATATTTAGCTCATTTCCCGTAGACTAACTGATAATTTGAAATTTCTGCTACTGAAATATTCAGCTCATTTCCCGTAGACTTCCTAATAATTTGAAATTTCTGTAACTGAAATATTCAGCTTATTTCCCGTAGACTACCTGGGAATTTCAAATTTTTGAAACTTAAATATTTAACTTATTTCCCGTAGACTAACTGAGAATTTTTAATTTCTGCATTTAAACTGCAGTGATTAAGTATTGGAAAACAAATCATCACATGTTTAACGGTTTTTGAGCAACTATTGAAGTGACATCTTCTTGATTGTGTTGCAATTTTAGAAACTAATAGATAATTGGAGGTAATTCTTTGTCAGAGACACCTTTCCGGTGCGGCAATAATACATCCAATTTTTAGTTCATCTCATTAGGAATCCGTTTGGTCAGATTTTTCTTAAAATACGGAAAAAATATTTTTTAACTCTCTCCTGCAGATGTTGGTAGTACTTTCTATTTTCATGTAAATTTTTCTAAGAGCAATTTTTTCTTTGAGGGTAGCTAATTCCGGAATTCAATGGGGCGAAGAAAATAACTTCAGAATCTACTCAGGTAATGAAGACAACCAATTCGAAAATCTAGTAGGGTGACGAAGATGACCAATTGAAAAATCTACGAAAATTATTGGGGTTTCGAAATCTACTCAGGTAAAAAAGGTAGAAGATATACAGTTGCTCCCTAGATAAGTCCGTACTTTGTTTCTGGAATGGACCGAATTTCTGCGTAGA
The DNA here is from genome assembly GCA_014220935.1 of Platorchestia sp. MABIK. Classification (NCBI taxonomy): domain Eukaryota; kingdom Metazoa; phylum Arthropoda; class Malacostraca; order Amphipoda; family Talitridae; genus Platorchestia; species Platorchestia sp. MABIK. The sequence goes on from JACJUY010004299.1 coordinate 11,320, forward strand.
GAGAGTCAGTAGGTTGTCATTTGCATTATTAGAGCCTGGGTTAGAGTTAATTCACTGCTAGAAACTCAAATCCAAGACGTTCTAGTCCTTGTTCTGCCAGGACAATATATTCACAGATCAGATTACTGATATTTGTACTTGGGTTATATTTTCTACCCATTTTTAAGCTGGTATTAATATGTTATTATTGAATATCATTTTGATTCAATTGTTCTGCATGTTGGTAAACGTTAAATGCTGGCTTCGTATGAGAGGACTAATTTATTTTTTAAGGTTTTATGACTGATGTCTAGTAGCCCAAATGAAGACAGCAGCCTCATAAGAGCAACTCGGATTTCAAAAATTGATAAAATTTCCATCAGTAGTTGTATTTTAATACTTTCTGTTTTTATTACGTAGCTGCCAAGCTACGCTTCTGGGTGAGCAGAATTTACTCACTCCGGTCCCTCATCGTTCCATTCACTAAGCTTAATTCTAAACGCTAACATCCAACAAATACACATCATTATTTGATTCAATTACCGTCAATTTAACTACAGTTAAATTGGCTAAAAAACTCACTAAACTCACTAAAAAACTCAGCGGTCACTAAAAAAACAGCGGTCACGACTGATGGTCTAGACAAGAGACAGAGAATGGTACCACATTTACCGTGGAGTATTGCGCAGCCAGTCATGCCACGAGTCTTGCAACGTTGTCAAAGAAGAAGGAATCTGTACGAAAAATCACAACGTTTCAGACACTGAGAATCAGTTTGAAAGTAATTTGGTAGCTTTATTTGGCTTCTGAATAAAAATTGCTTAATTTCCTGAACGACTTTGCTATCTTGGCGGAAATTCCGCTGCGACGAACTTTAGCTTGCAGGCCACGCGGTCGCGCAGTCTTAGTCGCTGTACAGAATTGCTCGAGATGTTAGAAAGGAATGACTGTAAATGTAGCCGAGCATTTCCCATTCTTCGTAACGAAGAAATGTTATATTCGTGAATGATATTGATGACAATAGTTGAAGTAGCTTCTATGTTACGTGCCTAGCATTATTCTTTTAATAAATTAAATGTAGATCGAACTAATCATTATAGATGAGAAATAGTACCTATTGGCTGAGCCATTTGCTATGAGGACTGTCGTGAAGTTTATTGTCATTTCGTAACATTGAATATAAACCTCATCCAGATTACGCGTAACCCTGGTCATTGTTTATCGGTTATACATGACAAAAAGCTCCCGCTACCACCGGCCTCAGCTATCACAGATGACAGGCAGGGAAATTCAGATGACCCTTTCCTGTCGTTCATCTAAAACAACGAGGGGTTTTTGGTCGTTAAAGTTCAATGTTACGCTTCCTTTTTTCTGAGCGATTTTTCAGACGTACGATTTTACAGTGACATTATAATATTATAGTTACCTTGACATTAGATCAAAATAAAAACGGATACTTACATACATCGAGAGGCTCTTTAATAAGAACTTGTGTTAAGCGTAAATATCTCCCTTACATCGATTGTTTTACAGCGTAGATCTACAGGCAAGCAGGTTCTCACTCATGAATCAACAGAGGTTCACTACGCAAGACATGCAAAATGCACTCAAGCCACTTCCAGCTTATCATCCTATACAAGTTCATGTCATTCATCAACCTTCACTCAAATGACTAAAGTCTTAGCTCACACCAGTCTCTATGTGAGCCCATACTTGTAGGTTGTGCCCACTCCTTCACACTATGGCTGTTGCTGTCAGAGTGCTGCCGACCTTATCTCAAGGCAGGTCGCATCAGGCGTAAGAAGATCGAAATCTACACTTCATTATGGGGCAATGCATAGCAAGCAACCCATGATAGCAACACCACGCTTTTGCTCCCGATATCGCTCGGTGACGAGAGGTTTCGCAGGCCATGCCGTGTCACCGACAACCCCGGATGATGAAGCCGTAGAATAAGTACGTTATGAAGATAAATCTGGTAGTTTTAACAGAGCAATGAATAGAAGATTGAACATTAGTCTTCTGCCATGAAGAAGGTAAATATCCTGATCTCATGGCTCATGCACTATACTGATGTGCCTTAAATTTAAAGGAATTTAATTAAAACTCACATGGATTTCTATAAGAATTTATAAAATCTTGATTAGGGCGAAATGAACAAAAAACACAAAGTAAATTTTTTATCTAAAACGAAAAAGTGTAAGCAATTAAGTGTTATACAATAGCACTTGCCGAGCACTTGCATGGCCGAATAACGTCACATCAAAAAATTTGATCATGGGACGTCATGAAAGGGACAAGTTGTGCTATCTTTTTCTAACCGAGACCAAGAGTTCAGCAGACCAAGACCGAGAGCGTCTTGAACATCTCATATAACAGTTTATTTTCCATTCGAGAGAAGCTTCGACTGCTCCAGTAAAAGAGAAACTGTTTAGCAATGAAACGTTCGAACCATCAAATGCTTTGAAGTTAAATTCAAAGAAAGAAATTTGCTGACTCGGCCAAAAAAAGTCCTTTACTTTTCAGCGCAAAAGTTTCCGCCCTGGCGGAAAGAAGAGTGCAGATCTGATTTAGAATGTGTGCGCTTTGATAACAGGCATGAGTGAAAAGACAGACAACTGGCTTAGTAAATATGCTGCTTATTTTTCGTCACATACAGCAAAGAATGATGTATGAGACGTATATTTTCACACGTAAAGTGTCCACAAAGACTGCGTGTTCTCATTGCCTTCTATACTTCTCTATTGTTCAGACGAGTTAAAAATCGAGAAAAATCAGATCTGTGCATACCCACTCGATGTTCAGCAAAAAAGTACATTTTCAAAGAAGCATGATAAGCACTAATCAGAAATATCATGTTATGAAGCTTAATTTCACTGTTTACTTCTTCATTTTATCTAGTAAAACTACTAAGCACGGAAAAAATGGCACTGAGCAAATGTGTTGCAAATAAATTGTATTGATCTCTTTTGTAAAAAATAAAATGTGAACGTATTCATCACACATTAAAGGTAGACATAACTAGACTATCATATTGAAAAAAGTATTTTAATTTCAATGTTAACCAGCATTAACGATCATTGTATCGTCAAAGTCGTCCCATGTGTAGGTAGATATGCGCACTAGATATGTAAAAAAATAGAATGAAGAGTTTACCCACGAAACTTATCAAACAGTCATTAACTCCCACTTGCTTGGCTAAACATGACACTCGATATTTACGGACAAGGCCCATTTATGAATGTGTTCTCTGCTTTCACGTGATTTGAAGTACTCGATATCACCCTTAAAATTCTTTTCTAATGCACAGTGGAATGTAAAGGTGTACCAAGCCTTATTTGAGTAGCCGTATTATCTTCAGAGGAACGTTCTTTGAGCCTTTTTCTGCTCTTTGTAGTAATTAAATTGTTTTTCGCTTAGATCTGAGAACATATCAGATGGGTTCATTAGTTTTCCTGATTTATTCATAAATGTCTTAACATTTTGGGGGAAATTATTTCCTTGTATTTTCTGATGTCCTTTCCGCATAAATATTTGTGTTCGCGTATTTTGTTAACTGTAAGATTCTTCTAAGCTTTTAATTTAACGATTGCATATTATACGTAAATTCTAATTAACAACCGCCAAATAAAACTCCTGGTACTCTATAGAAGGAAAATATGATAGAAGTGTATTGGACATGGTTTTCGTAGAGGTTAATAAAATAAATAAAGCATTTCAGACTGATATAAAAACTCGTTCACCCATGATAGTGATTTTACACATCGCTGCCGTAAAACTGATCAGAAGTGGGTCTTGTAAACGAATGGTTAACGACACTTGTAGGCACATGCTTTTGATTGCAACCAAACTGAGAAGCGTTGCTTTGAAAAACTGAGAGAATGAATGCTGCACATATATCGTGCATTTTCCCAACTTTTCAGGTTAGAGTTTAGAAATTCAAAGCGATAACCGACAGGAAAATAACGACAAAAAGAAGACGTTTAGCAAGATGGTTTATTTAGAGCATTAACTTGTGCTTCAGTCAAGCTCAGCGATTGTGAGTCGCCAAGTTTTGAGTGAAACAAAAACTTAAGGTGGAATAGATTGAAAAGATTTTAAAACTCTGTGTACAATACACTGTACCCAGAATTTAGAAACAGCTGCATGAGCGGGCTGACGTAATCGGTGGCGAGCCTCAGTAGGTGATTGGGTGACTAATTGGGTTGAGTGAATTCAAGTGTTGGCTACACCACTCTGTTCACGACTCAGGATCTCGAAGGCGAACGTGGACTGCAGAATAGGTAAACAAGAAATGTGCTGTGACGCACATCAGGTTGCATATGTGCTGGTCATAATGATTAGAGTAAGGAGAGTGCGGAGCAGGCTGACTCGAAACTTGGTGTCACTGTGGTGTGTACGTCCTCTCCGACGACAGCTGTAAGGAGTGGAGCGCTCAGTTGTGGTAGTGTGTGTGAGGACTGCATGTGAAGAAGGGTTGATGTAAAAGCTCTTGCTTAGAAACGCTTGAGTAAGAGTGTTGGGCGCGGGAGCGCTTGTGTAGGAACATTTGCCTAGTAAAGAAGAGATGGCCTGAAAGTGTCTGCCTTGCTCTTAAAGCAGAGTAAGCTGTAGGCGTCGCTTAAAGAGCAATGAGGTAGTACATTTGTTTTATGCCTGAGATTGACGCTTTTGAATAGGGTTGTCGAGAGAAAGTACAGAGAAAAAGGTTTCTTTGGGTGGGATTTTCAGATTATTATTAAAATAATCCGGGTCGTGTTTTAAATTTTTTATCTCTTTAGGCGGGATTTTTAGGTTGTCAAGAGTGAAGTGGAGAGTGAAGTGAAACTGCTCGGCAGAGAGAACTCTTATATAGGTTTCGCTCCGGGAGATACGGGCTGCGCAGTCTGGTAGTTTTGGAGGCCCATTCATGGCTGACTCGAGGTGCCAGCTCGGTGTACGGTATTCGTACGAGCAGCTTACACTCAAGTCGTGGTGTGGGCTATAACGAGTTAGCGACTGAACGGAAAACGATGGGCTCGCTTATGGTGGAAAGTTATCATGTGTGTGATATTCTTACCTACAGTTCGCATTTAGGTCGTAGTGGTGAGTGACCGACCCACTGCGTTAATTTAACCATAGTGCCAGTTGTTACTGTGAGCCACAAGCCTTCATAAGACATTAGCTTTTAAATACATTCAGAAACACAGCGTCGCTGCAGGTCAGAATTCCTTGTATCTTGTTTACACCGTTAACTTTAGAATTTGGTCAACCTAAGTGCCATTCTTCCATTCTACATATTTAAAGCTTTCTCGACATGAGTAACACCAATATAGCTATAGTAGAATCCCCGTAAAAACTTAAAATTGTACAGCTGCAATACGTGACGCGTAAAGTGATGATCCAATACTGTCATATTATTATCGCCCGGTATTCCGGTACCAATTTAATTTTATTATGAAATCAAATCATTTTAATTATCTACACTGCAAACCAGAACATTATTACCTCACAAAGCCTTTAAATGTTGCTGAATACTTTACGCGTCAACGATGATTGGGTTAAGAAATTATGGAAACATCTCAATTATTAAAATTCGCTATCTTTAAATTGTAAATTGTTTCACTCTGCTTTGCCAATGCTAGTATTTTTGCCAAAACTTATCGACTCATCTCAAAGAAACTCGCTTTCTCGTAACAGCTTTATGCTATTTGAACAAATATAAAAGCTCGGATAATTGAAAGCATTAAAGAGCTTAATGTGAAAGTCATCAGCATAAAGAAGGCTGGACCCGCTGCGCTTGGCATCTAGCCTCTCAGGGTCCGATCGTCCACACTCGAGTCCTGCTTCAGGGACCATCTGGATTTCTAACTGCCTCTTTTTGAACTCAACGAAATGAACTTGAAGCTCGCAAAAAAATTTTAGCCTCGTTCAAAATAGAATTCTTTGGTGATGTATACGTTTATCAGTTAAAGGGAAATATTCTTATAGAAATCAACAAAGCAATTCCATACTTAAATAGTACAAAGAAGGCTAGCTCAGTTGAATTTCATGCGCATGTTGAGATATTATTGGTTTTCGAAATTTAAACATGTTGCTATCTCATCATTATTTTCAGAAAGAAATGAAAATCTCCTCTCAAATTCCCATTTCTCACTTTTCTTGCGATTGAATTTACTATTTGTGACATACATAATAACTTTTTTGTAACATAAACTAATGGCACAACGGTATACACAAACGTGAACCTGATTATTCGATATGCTTCAGTAGAGTCAGACGCCACTCAAATGCGACAGAACGCTCTTTAATTCCTTAGCTTGTACTCGTATGCCTGCCAGACTTGACTGACAAATTAGATTCCATTGAACGCTAGCCCCAAAAAGGCCGAGCATTACTGTTCCGTCCCTCAGCCTCGAGAGGACGGCTGAGCGCTCAGCGACATGAAGTAGCTCCCTAAATGTCCAGCACGCCACTCAATGTGCTGCAAATTTTTCATATTTGAAAGTGAGACCTTTGTATTTCAATAGGGAAGAAATAGCACTGAGAAGAAAACACTAGAAGAAGCTCAGCACCACGACACTTTTGTGCTGTAAAATCTTTGCATTTTGGAGTGAAACTTTTGTATTTCAAAGGTAAAGAATAGGGCCGTAAAAACTAGGAGAATCTCACCATCACATCAGTTGATCAAGCTGAAAAGTTTTCACAATTGAGAATGAAACCTTCGTATTTAAAAAGGGAAGGAATGACACTGCGAAAAAAACACTAAGGGAACCTCACCATCACGTCAGTGAATGTGATGCAGCCTTTACATTTGGGAAAGAAACCTTCATGCCTCAACACAAAGAAATAACACAATAAAAAAACACCAAGGGAACCACATCACTACGCGACTCAATATGTTGCGAAGTCTTCTCATCGGTGAGAGAAATTATCGTGCTTCAATAGCAAAAGAATGGTATTTAAAAAAACACTTGGGAAACCTCACCATAGAACAGTAATGTTGCAACATGAATTGTTTGTTGATGTACTTTAATTTCGCGAAATTTTTTGATTATCGTAAACTGGGTCTCAAGTTCTGATGCCACTTCTCATATAAGACCAGTTTAAGGCTATTAACTGTTTGTTGACGTATGAGATGACTGTTTTTCTTTGTAATTTGGTCGTATCCTTTGGACCTGGCGTAACCTAAGGGTTACGCCAGGTGGAAAACTTGGGCTTAAAAATGAAAATGAAGAAGTTAAAAGAAATTTTGCAATAAATAAATGAATAAATATTCAAACGCTCGTTTGAGAAAACGACTCAGTTCTTAGAATTTCCAGGAAAATTGAACGAGAGCAAATTTGCAATATTTTTCAGGGCAATTTTTTAACAAAAGTAAGGGTTTCATCACTTTCTATAACATATCGAGAGCGTTTGACGTGTTAAATAACTGAAATGATTTCTTTTGTTACAATATTTCTTCAAGCACATCAAGGAAACCTCGTAAGATCAAACGATATTTTATGTCTCACGTGCCAATGAAATGAGAAGCCTACATTTTTCCGACATCTGTTCTTAGCTGCGCGAAGTATTAAAGCAATGTGTCTGTGTGTAAGAATAACATCGAAAGTGATGGAAACTTTTCTGGTACCGCTAATTACAAAAATTGACGGTCAGATAAATATTCTGAAGCTTTTTTTGATAAACTGTTCTTATTCTCTTCCCGGATAACAGTGGAGGGAAATTTTAGACAGATTGGAGAAAAATATTCAATCCAAGAAAAATTTAAAAAGTTTTTGATACGCTTTGTTCATCAACTATTTCCGCCGTGAAAAGCGAAGGTTTTCAATTAGAGGGCACCTCATGCGGAGACTTTTTTTGTTTTTGGACCTAGAGCAATGAAATACGGATAGCTCTATAATTCACGTTTGCGTAGCTCGTAAAAATGTTCAGCATTTGTTTGTACGATATCTTACGATATTTTTTCACATTTTCATTCAATGTCTCCATAAGCGATGAAAGTTTTTGACAACTTCAAGACTCGGGTGCACATCAAAAAAACTTGTTATATGACCGAAAATTTCGATTAAATTTTCACGAAATTTTTATTAAATTCTTCTAGGAAGAGATTCAAATCAACAAATTTAGTTACGAGTATTTGAAGGTTCAATCAGTCTGAGACCAACGTAAAGATCGCGTTTTCCAATTCTCACGTTATTTTTAGAGGAAAATCAGAGGATTTCTAACATTTTTACAATGCTAGTTTTTGTTAGAAACGTAAGGGTATACCCTTGCGATATTTTTTCACTTTCTCGCTCAATGTTTGGACGAGGAAACTTTTTGGCGACTTTGATGCTCGGTTGTACATCAGGAAAAAGTAATTTTTTGAACACAAATTCTGAAAAAATTCTCACAGGATTCTTATGAAATTTTTTCGGGAAAAAAATTCAAATCCGCAAATTTAATTACGGTTTTGCTAGGGTGAATCAATCTGAGATTAACGTACCGGCCGCGTTTCCCAATTCTCAAGCCATTTCTAGAGAAAAATCAGAGAAATTCTAATATTTTTACTATACAAAATATGTTGTCAAAAACGTAACGGTTAGGATGATTTTTTTCAGGGTAACGCTAGGATGAATTTTATTCATCAAATTTAAGTTAAAATACATAATTTTGCAGTCATTGTGTAGTGTTTACGTATTTAATATACAGGGTGAGATTAGGGACGGGAGAGCCAAGCAAGCAACAAACTGTTTTAGCTGTGATTGGCAAAATTGTGAACTATAAGTAAGCTATTCCAGAACCATCGTAAAATAATTTACTGAAGCACATTTTAAATGAACTTTTGCTCGAAGGTTCTTCATCAGTTTTTAAAAGGCCATTCAGATCGATATTTGAACCAAATTTCAAAGAACGTCTTTGCAGAACAATTATAAAGAACTGCGAAAAATGTATGCATTTTCGGCTTCGAGATTCAACAAATTCACACAACAATTTTGAAGCCATTTTTACGAATTTTAAGAAGCAAACATCTTTCGGGGGCCCTCACCTGAGGGAACAGCACGTGAGGCCGAGGCGGAACAGGGGCAATTACCTGCCCTTGCATCGCAGATGAGTCCGCCGCATCACCATAATGGGTGACTGGCAGACCGGGCAGCTGGGGCGGGGGAGGGCCGACCTAAGCTGCGTGATGACGGAACTGGCAACGACATAACTCACCGTCGATGACTTGATAGCGGCAGCTGTGACCGTGACGACTGATCATTCCGGCCAAGTTACCACAATTTAAACTTAGCCGGCGTCGTGGGAGGAACTTCAAGGTGCAGATTTTTCAGCGTATCAAAATTCACGCATGAAGGTCGGGAGTCGACGATCTCGATAGTACTCTTCAGATGCGAGTAACATTATTGCTTGTCTCAGATGTTTAGAGTTTTCCCTAGAGGCAGCGTGAACAATAATGATGATACAGTAAATAAAATGTAGCACAATCGTCCGTGATGAAGGTTAGGAGATCGAAACCAGAAGTAAGTAATGTAAATCAGTCAACCATTTCCTCCTGAAACTGCAACGCTTTGTCGAGCGCCGGGGTAAATTTTCCGATGGGTTAGGAGGTGAAAGAATGGTCACTGTTGCTTCTCACGTGTGTCTCCAGCAAAGAATCAATTGCTATTTGGACCAACAGTTCTTAAGTGTACCACAACCCGTCAAGTTTTGAAGCATGTCAAAGCTACCGACCGAGCTCTCGTGGATTTTTATTTAGCCTTCCAGTAAGTTTAACGAGCGAAAGTTAAAATTATTTTCATCGATAACGCTGGATTATCAGCTGTTGTTTTTTCACAAGATTAAAAAGCAAAAGGACTCAGTTATGGTAAGAAACTTTCAAGTCAAGCGTTGCACAGAAAATATTTACCGCAATTAATTCTATCTAAAATGGAAAATCCGTGAATTCTACGAATTTGATGCTTGTCGATTAAAATGATTTTTTATTAAAAACGCAGACGACTAACGAAAGAATGTTCATAAGGATGGGATTCGTTCAGCATGATAATTGATAAAAAAATGTTCATACTAGGGAAATTATGATGCATAAAATTAACGTTCTGAAGTGGAATGAAATAGTATCGATTGATGTTTTTTCTTGCTTTGCTGTGGTTCAACTGTAAATATACATATACGAGAAACCTGAAGATCGCTTAGTTAGTAATTGAAACTTATATTATTCTTCTCTGATTCATTCCTTGAACAAATGGTTCGATAGTTTAGTTCATAATTCGCTAACGACAGCAAAGAAACAGACTACGCTCAAAGTGTTACTCAGGCTTTGTTGCTAACTATTAGATTGTGTGTCAAACACATCAAAGCGCACGAGACCTCGGCCACTGGTCCCTTGGGCAGAGACACTCGTCTGCCTTGGCTGGGGAGGCTTCAGGCGCCGTGAGGGAAGAATGGATTTACGGATTAAATTTATGAAGAGGGCATTGATCAATGCAATAAGACTGAAATTCACTCAAAAATGGCTGTGCTTTCAATACGTTTCTAAAGTGCTGGCATTATACTGTATGTTTACTCTTTAGGACCAGTTAGAAATTCTCTGCTTTCGGATGCAAATGAATCATTCGAAATTTTGAAAGGGGTTTTTAGGTCAACAGTTGCCTGTCGACATGAAAAAATGACATGTTCCATAAATGATGCTGGATACCAGAAAAAAATATTTCTTCCTACAAAAGTTGGTGCCATTACCAAATAGCTGACTATATAATTTACCAAATAAAACCTATTGCAGCTGTGGTCTCAATGACAAAAAAACATTCGTGCAAGAAAAAATCTACAAGCAACGAATTTACGAAGGTGAGCTGTGACAAGGAAATAAAACAGGTATATTGGCAGCGGTGATAGGAAGGTACAACTGACTGGCGAGTGGCAGTGGTGTCTGTGAGCGGATATTAAGTTCGAAACAGATGGCGTTTCAGCTTTGATACCAGCGTACGTCTGGCACTTGCCCGGCAGCGTTGCCGCCAGCCCTGAGAGAATGCTCCGCTTGGGTGGGTACTCAGTTCTCAAATGTGAGGCGAAGAGCAATTTTCTGACACCGTTTAAATTGCGTTTTGAATCCCTGGTAACGAACCTCTCTCTCGAACGTTTTGGTTGATGTCTAGGACTATTTATCCACTATGCCCAAAATTTCACATGAGTGTATGAAAATTTAGTAATAAATACTATTGGGTCACGAAATATCATGTTAGATAAAATAAACTATAAAATTTGAAATTTCAAATTAGATGCATCTATTTTATTAAAATAACAGTGCAGAAATTCCCAATCATTTTAATGCAACATCAGTAACATCTTAAAGAAGCGAGTGTTGTATGAACAAATATATCGTTTTACTTATACACGAAAAACTCACACTTAACAGGATGTAAAACTGCGAGTGCAGAAGCATTTGGCTTCGTCATTCAATGCTACTTCAGTAATTGTGAAGTACGAATGACGTCACAAACAATTAAACTATCATAGTAGGTATTCGAGACATTCATTGTAGTCAATAAATCATGGGTTAAAATGCATGAAAGAAGCTATTTGAAGTTGAATCACTATTCTAAAAGGAGCCGCGTCCGTCCGCCTGTGCGTCACACCCATCAGCAGAAAGTGTGTGATGACCGTATCTGTGATACAAGCTTCATCAACTCCACAATAATTATTATTTTCGGTACATTAACCCAGTAGATTCAAAGTCGGAGTGAACATCACGTGTATTGGTAGGTTAGATAAGATTGTATAGAATATCAGCAGTTGAGACCGAGGAAAGTATAGGAAAGGTATAAGATAGCGTAGCAAATCGTGGGAAAGCCATCAGCTCAGTTGGTCTGCCACTTTATCACGCTGTCAAGGAAGCTTAATGACTATTTTTGATAGGAGTTTCACCAGTGCACATGATTAAGAGTATTTTAATCGTGGGTACTGTTGGGTTGGATGTAATTGTCTTTGATCCACATCTGAAGTATATTTTTTAGGAAATTATCGATTCCAGTCATTTATGACGGATCGCGTACACCAAAAAAAAATTACACCTCGACCTTCTCGCAGCGTCAGCAGCGTAACGCGTAACATCACCTCCTCCCCCCCCCTTTTTTTAAAAAAACAGGGGTGCACTAGTATACATCAAATACAATGATTATAGCCTAAATTCTAACATGTATGCAGTAATGAGGCTGAAAATTTTTTCGAGTTCCACATCATTTTTTTCAAGACATTACCTTAAATGTTAGTTTAGTCACTGTAGTATATGTACAAAGTCTGAGCAATGTAGCTTAACTGAAGACAGAAGGATCGGACTTCAGCAGCGCATCGTTCCTAAGTTTCTCAAAGGAGTTTGTTCTATACTGATATATGTCATTACACTAATGCAATAAGCTATTGTTACGAATTAGAAGTGTTGCAATTGGAGTTACTATATCAAAGTAAAATGAAAAAGTGAAAGATCTTTCAGTGTAGGTGACGCATAGAATAAAAGTTATCCATAGTACGGATATGTTGTTGACGAAATTGAAATCAGGAATGCATTCCTGAATCGCTTATAACTGTTCACCGTATAGATACCGTTAACTCGTTAACTTGCGAAATAGGTCGTTTCAAATGATTTGAAAATTTTTCTACCAAATTGATGCACATTGCCACTCGTGAGACATAAGCATACACTAAATATCTACCAGACAACAATACTAACACTGACGGCTATAGGAGCAACAAAGATTCTATGGAAATTTATAAAAAGATGAATCAGTTCTGTGGTAAACTTTGGTTGAAAACAAAGTACACTTATGCATCTAACTTAGAATTGGTTAGGCATACAAAAATGATGTGCTAACATCAAGCTGGAAGAAAGTGCAGTTTAATATTCTGGTAAGCATTTTTCTTCTTCAGATATCTCAATTTTTATTAGCAGTTTTATAGTTAGATGATCATAATCCCATTCTTCATGTTAAATGATAATGTTAGGAAACTATTTTTATTGTAAATAATAGTTGAATTCGGACTTATTCTTTTCAAACAACATAGCTAAAAACGCCAAGTTTATAAAATGTATTTTTGGAATATACATAAATGGTACAAACTTAAATTAATTGAGCAATTGAATCATTTCACCTCTGTTTAAAGCATATCAGAATATAATTTCATGTAACATTGATGATACAAGATTGTGCGCTGACTCTGCTTTTAGTTGCTACAGTCATTGGCGCAAAAAATCAATGTTGGTGGAAAAGAAGATTCGGTAAGAACTTCTCTGCCCGTTTCATAAATTTTCTATTGGGCTTAGATCACAAAATTGTAAGTTTTTTGAATGTGATTAAATGATTCCTCGTGCTCCGCGAGTCCTTGACGCAATGCACATGCTCAGCAGGTTCTAGCGTAGTCGTTCTGAAAAACAAACTGTAAAGAAAAATTTCTTTGGAAAGTAAGTTATCAAAGACTTGCAACCAATCATGGGATATTATTTTGTTTCTACAAAGAGCAGAATAAATAGGCTTGCAATTTTTGAAATTCACTTATTACCATTGGCAACATAAAAATTAACGCAGTTGCGACTGAATCACTCCAAAAAATTAAAAACATCAACTACCAACATAATCCGGCTCCAGAATGCGGCAAGTGAAGTCGCTATGACAGTGGTTCTTAACCTTTTTTGGCAGTGATCCAAAATCTGCCCAAAATAACTGCCGCGACCCAAGCCTCCATAACATAAAAAATTTTACTATACCATCGGTTAACACAAACACGTTACACAAACCCTTAGCGACCCAACGAAATGGCTTGGCGACCCAACTTTGGCTCGCGCCCCAGAGGTTAAGAACCCCTGCTCTATGAGGTAAATAGGTAAAATCTCAAATGAATCTTCGAAGTATTTTTTTTTCGTTTCAAACAGTGGGTTGAATAATTGGTCAACTACATCTTGCACACAATGATTCACCAGGCTGTAAGTGAAGAAAGTGGAGACACCCAAATACTGGGACCCTAATTTTCATAGTGAAGGCTTCGCTTTCAGAAATTCACGCAGCTTCCATTTAGTTATGCCCGTAGAATTCAACACATTTGCCTTAAAAATCATATTTCACGCTTTTATAACGTACGGGTATGAGATATGCAGGTAACGCAATAGTATGGGGTTAAAATGTACCTGATTCGAACGTCTTGCATATAGAGTATTTGGTGACTAATTTTGCAAATTTTATAAATTATTGAACATTGAAATTGTGAAAGCTTATTTTTAGAAATATATATTCATAGATGCTCCAGACTTACGCACCGTAGTGTAACTTCTGAAATATTTCGGGCGCATGAATAAATTTCTCTAGAGTTATATGGAGAATAAAATGCAATCGATTACAAAAGCCAGTAATCCGTGAAAACGATAGCAGTGCTGATGATACTTCCACTTATTAGTTTCCTAAGCATGGCTTATATTGATCTTAAGGGGACCGTTCGGCTTGGAGAAAAAGTTCTTTATTACCTAGGGAACCAGTGTGGGTAAAAACTCGAGTCAGTCTTTTTCCAACGAATTTTTCTGAAATGTTCATCATAGGTGTAAAATAATGCAACAAGTTTTTTGAACTCATGTTTTTTTCGTCATTTTATTAGAAAAATAGATTACTTTAAGCTAAAAAAATGAGGATATTAGAAATTGTATCTTCTTCAATTTTGAAGTTATAGAGCGAGCAACACGTTTTCAAGATAGCTTAATGTATTTTCTAAAGAAACATTGGAAGGAATTTAGATGTTTTGGTATGCTTAATTATGGGACTTAAAAGAAATGTATTTCTTCCATTTTGGCATTTCATTTCTGATGTAATTTTTAAACAAAACAGTTTTTCAAAAAACTCACGCACTTATTTTTAGCTCTTTTTATACCTTATTAGCTGATATACTTGCAATTCCTGTAAATTCAAAACTATGGGAAAAGTAGCATTTCAAACGTCAACAAGTTCAAGTTTTCAGGAGAGTCTGACAAACTCGTCACATGGTCGTTTAATGACGTAAGTAACTGACCTTTCGCAAGTTGTAGCAGACGAACGAACGCATCTACAAAGAAGTGAAGTATATCGTTAGATTCACATAAAATTTTCCATAACAGGAGCTAAAAAATAGAAGATTATTAATTATTGGATTTTGGGGTAAGCCGGTCTCCCCCTAATTGGCTTGCCTTTCGTAAGCCGTAGCAGATGAACGAACACACTTACTAGAAATAAAAGTACATGGTTTGATTCGTCAAAAAAATCCCTATAACATGAGCTAATAAACAGAAAATTGAGGTTTTCGGGCTTTGAGCCTGAACATCTTACGAACGATCCAATACGGGGAAGAAAACAATATATCATTTTACTTAAACACGAAAAACTCACACTTAATACACAATTTACACTATGTTTTATACTCACACAGTAAACATAGTGTAAACGACAATCAAATAGATCTTGTGAGGAGAAATAACCGTCTCAGGGATCACAGTATTCATAATGTAGATACTCCACGGAGGGTAGAAAAACTGAATACTAAATGATCGAATTTCAGTGCAGTGCTTCTAAAATCATTCATCAAAAATTGAAGGCATGCATTATTTCGTAAGAAAAGTCCATCAAGTTTTTCAAGTTATTGGAATTCTTTTCATATTTTAATTCTCTCGGGTCGGATAGTGAACAAGTTTTTTCTTCTTGTCATACTAATATTTCAAATGCATTTAAAATATTTTGGCTCTTTGAAGATAGTGTTTGGGTGTCATTACAAATATTGTAAAGTTAATTTTGAGCAGAGTGATAAAGTTTTCTTAAAATTCGGTAATAAGAAAATTCTCATATACATCAATTGGAAATATTGACATAGTGCTCAATTCAGTCTAAAATAGATTGATAGCCCAGCATTCTAATTTAAGGAAGACTTTTTCTTTGTTCTGGGGCCTAAAAATATTTGATACCCCCAAGAGACAGTTTTGTATTTACCAAGAAACGTGTGGTCTCTCCAAGCTTCGTTAGTTGGTTTGAACTATAAAAGATAGGACAGAAACCGGCCCTTGCGATGGCACTGAGACAGATTTTTCGCTTTCGTTTAAATTCTCTTGCAGTGTAAGTTACCTAAAGATAGATCTGCGTTAAGCTGGGAGTTATCAATCGAAACAACTGTAACTATGTCAATATTATTTGTGTATTATGCCAGAAGGATTGGATCCGCAATGATGTACTGTTTATTTATTGTGCTCCATTTGCAACCTAGGCCTTTGCCAACAGTGGCACTGAGAAGCATAAACATCTGAATGATGTTTGATTTTCATTATTTCCTTGTTGAGTAGGTTAGTGACGTAATATGCTCATGAATTTGATTGGGGTATTTCAACAAAAAATAATTTATTGCTGACATTAATGCTTTTGTTAATCGTGTAGATGCCATCCTTGGCACCGCAGGATCTTTGACATAATTTGGGCTTAAGCTCTGATTTCTTGAAAAGTTAGTTCCTGTTGAAAACTAAATGTGATGATTTAATAAACAATAATACATTTGTTTTAGCATTGTTTTTCAAAATTAAATCTTTTTTGGAAAATTCAGTGCCAATAAATGATCCACATGTAGAGCTATAGTAGAAATGCCATGATGCCTGAAGCTTTGCAAAAATAAGTTTGCACTAATTATTGATATTATTTAATGGGTAGTTGGAGCAGCAATGTCTTAGCATATAAAGTTTGAATTTATATAACTTTTTCATTTTGTGTTGAAATGCTTTTGAGCATTATTTGTCTATAAAATTAACCAGAGAATATCATTTATTTTGGTCAATATTGAATTTTATGTTGTCAATGATTTCAATAATTTTGCCACACATAGGTTAAATGATAAAATTGAAGACGTTTCATATGAATGACATTGTGCTTGCAAATGCTAAGTTTTCAAGATATTCAACTTTGAAGTTATAGGAATATCTTTTATGAAAATGAACAAACGTACACTTAAATAAGCAGAAGTACGGTTTTGACATAATAGGTGAAATTAGGTTAGGGAAAGTTAGGTTAGTTAAATAAACTAACCTAAAATGACCCAAGTAAGATCTAAATAACTTAACCTAGCCATACTAAGGGCAATAACTCCCGGCAAAAACCTTAGTGTGGTCCGCATCCGTGAAACGCCGGAAGAGCCATATCAAAACTGTTGTTAATGCTACTCTTACCTGAACATTGTTTATGCTACATCTCAAAAACTAAGCATTTGTGAGCACAATGTCATTTGTATAAAACGTCTTAAAATGTCTCCAATTATCTAAATTTTGTAATGAAATTCATTAAATTCAATATTGACCTTCATGTTTTGCATGACTGAGCTTCTGTATTTTTCTGTTTTGGTATCAGTTGAAGTTAAGCAGTTTAGCCAGGATAACCTTGACAAGTTAACTTCAGCTAGAATTAAAATCTTAACATTTGCTGCCAGTGCTGTTTTACTATTTGCATATGGCTATGATATACTTTTTCATTAGAACTGAAAAAAAAATGTGTGCAAATTTATGAAGGCAGTAAAATCACCTGCAACAGAAATTAAAGGTTATTTAAGAATTAGATATTTTAAAATTCAATTGCAGTTACAGGCAAATTTCTGAAAAGAAATTTGGTCAATATTGAATTTAATGTTGTCAACAATTTTCATAATTTCGTTGTGGCATCAAGGTAATTGGAGACATTTTAAGATGTTTTACAAGAATGATATTGTGCTTGCAAATGCTTAGCTTTTGAGATATAGCATAAATAACGTTTATGTAAGAATAGTATTATCAGCAGTTTTGAGATGGCTCTTCCGGTATGTGGCGGATACGGAACATGCGCAGTCATTTTGGCGGGAATAACTATCAGTGTCGGTATGGCTAAGTTGAGTTATTTTAGGTTTACTTAGGTTAGTTTATTTAACTAATCTAACTTTACCCAACATAATCTTGGCTATCGTTATGTCAATATCGTATTTCAGCTTAGTTACGTGTCCGTTTGTTTAATTTTATATTAACAGGTCCCATAACTTCAAAGTTAAATATCTCAAAAACTAAGCATTTGCAAGCGCAATGCCATTTGTGTAATAGGTTTTCCAATGTATCCTATTATCTAAATAAGTTATCGGTAAGTTCTGCGTGCAACGCAACTTTAACAAGAACGAAAGGGTAAAAACCAGGCGACATATCATTTTTAAAAAACTGT
This sequence comes from Platorchestia sp. MABIK, assembly GCA_014220935.1. Classification (NCBI taxonomy): domain Eukaryota; kingdom Metazoa; phylum Arthropoda; class Malacostraca; order Amphipoda; family Talitridae; genus Platorchestia; species Platorchestia sp. MABIK. Next base: position 29,478 of record JACJUY010004299.1, read on the forward strand.
ATGTCAAAATTAGTACGTTTCGGGCCTAGACCCATCTTCAGCTTAACAATCTGAAATGACAATGGTGAAATATTAATAACCTAGATCCATCATTGGCTAAAATAATATGAAATGACAATAGTAAAACAATATGAAATGACAATGGTGAAATAATAAAAACCTATGCTAGAGAAACTGTTGGTCTCTCGACAGTGGCACACATAAGAATGAAAGAAAAGGACAGGGGAATGAGAAAAGGTTCTAACTAACTATGTGAAGAGGGTGAGCGCTCTGCATGTCATTAAGCTGAGGCTTTAATTTATGGCCATCCTCCATAAATTAAACGCCTTTGCCATCCTCCCCATTCTTCAATTAGGTCTCACACAGAGTTTCAATGCAATGTATCAATTTCTGAATCAGATTTTTCCATATTAGGTTATTCCAGTAATTCAGTTAAACTTAGAATTTTGGAGTC
>JACJUY010004299.1:31162-73409 GCA_014220935.1 Platorchestia sp. MABIK
AGAGTATCAGGATTTCCAAGTATCGAGAGTATCAGGATTTCCAAGTATCGAGAGTATCAGGATTTCCAAGTATCGAGAGTATCAGGATTTCCAAGTATCGAGAGTATCAGGATTTCCAAGTATCGAGAGTATCGGTATCAGCCAAAAAATTGTATCGGTACATCACTATTTTTATCTTGTGTGAATACTTCTTTTTTTCCACTTTTATTGCTTTCTTTTCTTTGACTTCTCTATTTTTTGCTTTCTAACTTGCCGATTCTATGCTCTGGGTATCTTGTGGAAGAGCATGTCATGAGCGTAAATTCCTTTTTTATACAAGTCCTATTAAATGTTCCCTTCTTTTCTGTTTCTCTTGAGATTGTTGTGGGGTGGCCTGAGTCTTGACCTAATATAATCTCAATTTTATCAAAAATGTGGTAGCATTCAACTGAATAGTGTATAACATTGATGTATCTCTTTTGAGTATGTAATTTGCCAGTTTATATAACATTGGAATTGGACCAATTGATGACCATATTTTGAATGGGATACAGATCAATCAATGTAAATAAATGGGATTCTATTATTTTAAGCATGATGGAAGATTAAGATTGTGTTCACATGGTGGTGCTCCTCTGAACTCTTTTGATTCTTTTGCACTACAGTGAAACATGGTTCAGATTTAGCAGAGGGTTTGTAAGAGAAAATAAATTCTACGATGGAAAGCAACCGAATGAAGCATAATGGAAAGCCATGATTGTTATTTTTTTTTTTCAATGTTCAACAGCCTAATTTTGTGTTCAAGAGGATGAATATTTGCATTTAAGATTTGTAGAAAATTTCTAGCTTTTAGGGGTTAATTTAATTTTCCTATTCTCTGAAGTCTGAATGTATCATGCTTCAAATGTCTTGAAGCTTGTTTAAGTAAAGTAAATTATCATCCAGGATATTTTTAAAATTTCATTTTACTAATGAAACTGAATCGTTGAATTGTAGCGTAAATGGAGTAAGCACGCAAAAGGTAGGAGATCCATGCCATTAACCATGTAGTTATACTTCATGATAGTTATGCTAGGATGTTTAGTGTGAAACTCGCAACTTTTGAGTAGTTCTGATAGGCCCAACTTGGTGTCAAAGTTATTGATTTATAGCATTAATTAGATTGGACTGAATGCCAGTGAAAATTATTCAAAACTTTCTTATCTTCTCCATCTTGTACAATTTTCACCCATTTTTCTTATTGACCCAATTTTCCCCTAAGTGTTTTTGCAGTCTTTCACTTCTTTCTTTAATTTTCTCAATCATAGGCTCAACTGTGCAAGTATCCTTATGTTTGCATGTGGAAATAGTTTCTATGCATTTTAATAATTTTCCTAATATGTACTAACTCAATATGGTCTTTGGGGATAAATAGTCGGGTATTGTTTGGAGTTATAATAGAACATACCTTGTTGATTCCAAGATTTTCCTCCATAGAACAAAATAAAAATGGAAGTTAAGTTCCCTGAATTCCTTGATATTATTTCTTTAACAATGTTGAATTCACCATTCAAAGTACAGTTTATTCTTTCATTTAAGTCAAGATTATACGGCTTGCATAGCAGGTATACTAATGGATTTTTAACCCAGTGCATCCAAATAGATTTTGTTGACTTGCAGTTCTTTAATGTGAGCCGAATTACTTTTTGGTCAAGTGTCTTTGTTTGGAAATAGTTATTCCTTAATTAAACTTGGTAGTTCTTATTTGATAGTCAATGGTCATTAACAGAAGTCCAGTTTAGAAATTTGTCATTTTTTTCTTTTGAAAGAAGAGTAGTTCAAAGCAATACTTCCAGGTCTCATAGTTCAAAGCAATGCTTTCAGCTTCCTTCTGAATTTTCATCGAGTTTTTCTTATATGCTATCATGACTTCACTAGACCTTTTTCCACTTTGTGCTAAATTTTTCTTGAGCATTTCTGATGGTGTGCAAGTGCTTTTGATGATGCATGATACAATCTGTAGGCTTCCATGCCATGATGTGCAGTTTTTCTAGGTAGAAAATAGACCAATAGACTCTAAAATTGCCAGGTATTTGGACAAAATAAAACATATTATGAAACGCATTTACTTGTACTGTGGACAAAATGAATTCAGATGCTATGATGCACATTTACTTGCACTGTGAATTTTTTTGTCAGTATTAGTTAAATATGAACTGAATAACTGAGGCATTTGTGGTCTAAGTGCTGCACTATTCCAGGGTGGGTAGCCGCAGCATGAGTGGTGGTGAGGCCGGCTCGGGGTCTGGCAAGGGTGGTGGCTCTGGTGGTGCTATCCGAGATGCTGGTGGATCATTTGGCAAAAAAGAAGCAGCCCAGGAAGAGCAGTACTTCAGAAAACTGGTAAATCATAGACAGTTTCTTTCAAGGATTCTGGCTAACTATTCTTATACCTTCTGTGTATTCTTGCTGATATTTCTTTAAAACTATTTTTATCTCTTTTTAAGTTGTATAGTCAAAAATCTTTTGCAACTCCTCTGAGTATAAACTCATGACCATTGTGGTTTAGTGGTTGAAAATATGCGCCTTTCACTGGAAGGGTTGCTGGTCTGTTTCACGGCAATGCAAGCCTGGTGAATCACCCCTTGAGGAAAGAAAGAATTTGACCATAATTCTCCATTCCATCCAGGTGTCAAAAATGAGTACATACTGACACGGCTGAGAGAGTTTGTCACCACGTCATGGTGTTCGTATTAAGACATTCGAAAAATCTATGCATAAGATACTTGTTTGGTTTGAAAGGATGGTAAAATCATCCATCATTGTAGTATATAAATCTGATATTTCTGTTGAAGCATCTGTTTTTGTACTAGTTCAAGGATAATTAGTTACTACTGCTATGCTCTTTGTTCGATGTTGGTTGATTTTTAATTCTTCAAGCCCATGTTATTCTTGGTGGAGGAGCACTTGGTATTTCAGTAAATGCTGATAACATTTTTCCTCTGATCTCAGTATTCAATTTTTAACTATAAATGCTTCTTTCAATTTTTAAGATCATATTCTTCTGATGAAACACATCCCTCAAAATGTATTGATGAGATCTTATTCCACATTAAAAAATTTTGTTTGTGAAAGATTGAATTAAATTCATTTTCACCAAATAACCAAATACATTTGAAGTAATGGAAAGTCAGTTACATGATAGACTGCAGTGCTCTTTGTGAAAAATTGTTCCAATGTTTAATACAATTTTTTATTGAATACATTTCATACTTCATGTGTAGGTACATACATGTATGCAGTAATGAGTTAAGTTGTGGAACAAAATAAGTAAATTTCACTTTTTCAAATGCCAAATCAAAATGTGTGCATGACAATGAGTAAACTATTGACTATGTTTAGATTATCAATACTTTTTCAATTTTAATTTAAAATTCTGTAGTACAAAATTAAATTTTGTGTTAACCAAAATTTACACTGAATTTTGATTTCATTTTACAATGTTATATGCACAAAATTTAAGAATGGTTAACAAAAATAGGTTATGGTAACAAAACTGCCATTGAATGTAACAAGAAATTGAATATTAAATTTACTAACAAAGAAATAATGTTCACCCCCTTTGCTTCTTCACATTGTCATACACATGACCTGATTAGTTCCCTATATTGCTTGCTCTAATTTAATTCAACGCTCATTTTTCCATATCAATGCATTTTAGGCTTTTATCTCCACTAAATATTTTCTTAGTGCTGATGCATAGTCTGTGTCTTATTTTAATCCGTCGTTTAAAATTGAAGATAATGTGGTAAGTACATCTTATTCTCCAATTCTTTTTATTCCTTCACAGTGTCATCAATTGAATGCCACTATTTACATGCCCATGAAATCTTAGCTTCGAGTCTGCAGTTACTAACACTCGTGGCACGAGGCCCCCAAACAGATTCTCTAAAATTTTTATCGCTCAATAATGTCTTTTGGTATAATTTAACCATCACACAAGTTGCATGAATTTTGTTTGCTTTGCAGTCAAAAATATTAGTAAATTTGAGAGCTTTAATTTAGGGGTAATAAGTGATTTTATTTCAGTCTTTAAATTCATGCCTCAAGATCAAAAATTCGAGAATTCTTCAATTTTTCCCCACATACGAGGTAACCCATTGTGAGACCTATTATTCAATTCTCTTAAGAATTTATTAGATTATTAAGATTTAAGATTTACACGAATCTCACTGTAGTAAATTCTGATGCGAGCGTTGAAACACGGCATGGAGCCTTGATGTCGAAGCTCAAAAATACCGGGTTAAAGTGGAATTTGAAGTAGAGCAATAATTTCCTGCGAGTGTTAACTACTTGGTTTTAGTAAAATTACTTGAAAATTTTGCCAGTTACTCTAACTGGAAGCTCTAAGCCATTTGGCACCAGAGTTACCGTCAGTAGACAGGGTTACGGCAATGCTTTTAGCGTTCATAGTTTGTAGCGATGGATTAGATTTTAAAACACTTATGCTTTCTTTGGATTGAATTGTTCATTTTCTTGAGAACAGGAATGAGTTTTGAAGTATTAAACCTTTTAACAATTCGTCAATGTGTTGTTCTCTGTCCACAGCAAGCCAAGCAGCTGAAGGACATGAAGGACGGGCTGGAAAAAGAAGTGAAGTTCCACGAGGAGCAGATCAAAGCCCATCAGGAAGCCCTGAAGAGGCACAAGGCGCGTCTCGACAAACTCGACGACTAGGTATTCAGCCAATGCTGCTACACTCGCTTGTAATGTTAAGCTCTTCAATTTCGGTCAACAGCTCGTGTATTGGCTGATGTTGCGTCTGCTAACTTGGGGCATTGGTGAGAACAGTCTACGTGCATTACTTGCTGCAGGTGAGCTGCGACTTTGTCATTGCGATGCTTTTACAGCGTCGGGGAAGCTGGTTGTCGTTGACTGTAGTTTCATAGACTGAAGGTGTTTTCAGATTTCTAGATTGAAATTAATCGTAATGCTAATGATATGTATGGTAAGGACCCATTTTCGTTGTTATCAAAATTTGGGTTTCTGGAAGCTTTTTACAATGCAGATTTCCTACGTTCAATGAAATTTTCATTAGCATTTAAATTTCCTTTATGTGAATTCATAACCTTACCTACTTCATGACCACCAAGTTGAAGGTGGAAGTGATAAATGAAAAGCTTCTCCTTTGAGAATTATTGAATGTAGGTGAACTTGAATATGATAAATAATTCTTAGATGCCAGCAAAGAAATTCTCTACTCGCTTGTGTTAAAGCAGGAAGTATTGTACATAATTTCGAAGGCCTTGCTTCTAATTTACTATGTTCTATTAAACGTCTATATAAACTGGTGAATTTCTTCTTTTATTTGTCTTTTATGCGAGGGAAGTGAAAGTTGCGCTTATACGTCTTCACTTATATTCGTATCTTTTGTACAGACAACGAAGGCACATTCTCTGAAATCATTGTTACTCATTTGTCACATGCATAGGAATAACCTAGCGTATAACATCGTCCAAGTTAGATGAAAGCAGAATATTTTCGATGTTGCATAAAACTAAAATTTAGCATGGAAGAGAAATTTTAACATTCATTAGGCATGATAAATTTTTCTATTCAGTATTTGCGCGGCATTTCGTTTTCTAAAGATAAATCCCGGAACTTATTTTGCAACACGTTCAACGGAGAGGTCAATAGAGTACTGGGGAGAGGAAGAAGGCCATTAGTGGGACCACAGAACGCCACGAGACAAAATAAGAATAAAGTTATCACTTGACTTCAGACCAGCGTTATCCAATCTTTTGATTAGAGTTTGCATTCTAGTCATATTTGTAAGTAAAAGCTGACAAAATAACAACGGAAAGTATCAGAGACACCAATTTGAACGCCAAACCTCTGTTTGCGCACTCATTCAACAAAAAAATGAAGATTGAATGAAATGGCTATTCTCCCCATTTTGATCCGATGACTGGCAGACATTCGAAAAACGTTAATCTGAAGCTACGATTATATCAATAACTTGGGCATATTGGACGCCAATTAGTGATATACAAACACATCGGAAATACTTATGACGATAGTGTACTAATTTAGATCGAGTATTTCCAGTGCAACATAAGCTATTCTCCACACACTCTGACATTACGTTCATCCAACATAAGAAAAAGTCCCATAACGTGAGATGTGTTGGCGAATTTTCGAGATTTAAGTGATCAGGAGATCAATGAACGATTCAAAAGATACTTGATTCAACCATTGAAAGCATAAGTTGTGATAATTGAAACAAGGACGTGCAGCTGCACTTAATAAATAAAAAAAATTGCCCCGAAGCATGAGAGCCATACAAGAAAATAGAACAAGATTAATAATGTCCGTATCAGAGAATCACATTTAATACATCTAGGAAAGTCCTAAAAACCGAACTTTGATTCACATTCACGGCCGTAACTAGGCCAAAAAATTAAAGTTCGTATTGATCATGCCCAGGTAAATATCACGTCTTTCAATACAGTTATCTCGCTTACAGCTGAGGCAACATCACAGCAAGTTTCCCGAGTTCAATACTGCCATTCACAATCTTAATTGGCAAAATTTCATCACACGGTTTAATTATTTTGAAAACATGTCGATTTTATTTATCGTTGCATCAATCAACACACAGGTAGCCCCTCGATATTATCCGTTTTCGAGTGCTAGAACTTGGTATTTTCTTCAACGGAATCACAGCTTGAGGAAAGGTTATTTTCCGATTTCATTTCAACAGTTCTATTTTCTAAACTCGATTCCGCGCGTTCACCATCCGATCTCGATTCAATAGCCCGTTCTTCATGACTCTGTACACCATCTGAGACCTTTTCTTCACTCTTTGACTCTAAATCGACACTGTTTCGGTCACTCTTTGAAATAGGACTTTCCCCATTGTTCGTTGATAATGGATCCAAGTCCTTACCTTGGAGCTTCGGCCTCGAGTTCTCACCATCTTGTGGGAAGAGATCTTTAGATGCCAAGTCGCAGGGGAGGGATTCAGCGGACGTGGTGTTGTCTTTGCTTATGTCTGATGTTAGGACGACGCTCTCAGGACTTTTGACGGGAGAGATACTGCTTGGTATCTTGGTGTCTGCGGTAGCGTTCCTCGAATGTGTGAAGGCTGATAGCGCCAAATTGCGCAAATGAGAGGCTGTCGCTGCCCCTGACTGGTGCACCAATTCAGAAAACAAGGAGTTCTTGTCTTTCAGCAGCAGGTACGGCGCATCAAATTCCTGAACAAAGGAGTCATGACATTAGACTATGGAAAATGAACGGGGAGTATTTCGAAGATGAATCTCCTAGAACGTTTCGCTTGTTGATCAATTGGTTTTTAGTCGGTTTTAGCATATGTATTTTAAGGAAGATGTTGGAAGGAAAGAAGGATGAAGGCACAATTTGAGTATGGAGTTGAGAGATCTGAATTCATGCACAAGATGGGTTCTCAAACAGAATCCCCTGCGCATGGAAACATTAAGTTGGGAAGAAAGATTAAGAAACAAAATGAAAACCACGGGTGCAGAGCGACAGGACAGCAGTGAACTGAAAAAAGATGATCCTTAACAAAACATAAATATATTGTAGTTCAATAAGAAGAAGGCCTACCCAACTTTCGGCTCTGAATCTCATATTTTCCATTTGAGAGTGCTAATTTCCGTCGATAGTCGTCTCCGGGGGAAGTTTATGCTTGCTATGAAATCAAGTATTGTTCCCATTATTCTTTAGGTTCCACCCTTAAATGGTATAAAAACGGGAGCTTAACAGAAAAGAAATAATTTACTCGACATATTTCAACAGCTTTAAGAAACACTTGAGGGAGGTGATATACGGCGAAGACGGAAAAAAAAGCAAGCTTACTCCACTATCTCCATCACCCCGCTTAACATGACTAACTTTGAGGCGGCCGGCGCTGAGCACCATGACTCTGGTGCTGTCCATGATGGTGTGGAGCCTGTGGGCGACCGTGAGTACGGTGCAGGCCACGAACTTCTGGCGAATTGTACGTTGGATCAGCTCGTCCGTCCTGCCAGAGAGCATGTAATTACGAATGAGGTAAATCTGGTGACATATGCTCAAGCACGGCCGGTAGGTGGGCTGCAGAAAACATTCAAAAGGTTATTACAATGAATACGAATGCAGGTGTAAACGGAGACGCGATTGGAATGGAATAAATTACTACTGCTGCATTGACGAACATAGGGTAAACCTACTGACTGCCGCCCGCTCAAATTACCTGAGCGTTGAAATCAGTGTACTGCAACCCCATGGCTCGTTTGACACGACTACAGTGAAAAATGGATCTCCAATCTTAATTATATTTGTATTGAAAGAAATAAAGTGGGCAAAAAAATGGATGTCTCGAAGGCCCATCTCTATAGCTGAGAAAAACAGTACCTCAAAACAAATTGTTCAAGATTAATATTGAATATTAACACACACTCTGACAAAATTTTATCAACTACTCTTAATTTTTAGTGAAGGAAACAGTACGCACTGAAAATGATAAAATTATTATTATGATTATTATTATTATATTAGTACAGGAATGGCAAGCTACAACAAATGTGACCTGGAGAAAGTGAAGTAAAGAACCATCTAATATGAACTGTAAAAAATAGAATCTATACACTACGTATGTTCCCACTCAGGATACTCAGTGCACAGAAACTAATTCCGGAAGAAAGAAAAAGACAAAAAAAATATATCGAAAAGTGAAAAAGGAAAAAAGTAAAGTAGGCACGAAATATTGAGGTTTCGAAAGGCTACTTAAGCTAAAGTTACATAACTGTAACTCTCCCCGGGGTCACCAGTCCTCATAGCATAGGGTAGCCAAACAAAACTAGCCTAAATCTATGACCTATTCTACGCCCCAGAGGAGATAAATGAAGAACGGAAAAATAATTATGTCCCCTGTTCTATATTGAAAGAATTTACATATGTGGATACAGAAATGCGATACCAAATCTACCATCAATGATAGAGAAATCAAGAAGAAAATCATAAATTCTTTGTAAGATTGGATTCATCAATTCAAACAATTTATTTACCACAAGCGATACAGAAGTAGATTGTTTCTCAAGCCTAGTACAAAGGCCAGATTTGAGTATAGTTACCTGTCGGACCAAATAAGTTCAGTGACTTCTAGGGCATCCATCTAGTCAGCAACCTCAGTTTTATATGTTTTCATATAGAATGAGAGTCAGAGCCCCATGACAATTTCAAAGAAACAAGTTTAAGACATTATTCAGTTAGTGATGACATGGCCTCACTTGGGGTCGACGTTGGCTGTAGCCTCATCCATGAGGAGGATGGGGTTGTCGGAGAGAATAGCCCTGGCGAGACACACGAGCTGCCGCTGCCCCACGCTCAGGTTGCTGCCCCCTTCAGACACCACGTGCTCCAGCCCCCCGGGGCTCTCTTGCACCGCGTCCTTCAGCTGCACCTGCGGGCCGAGAGCTCAGATGTCATACTCATGAACGGTCATCACCTGGAGAACGGCGAGTGGGTCATTAACGTCGCTTACAGAAAAAAAACTGGTCATTTCTAAAAAAATTAATGGAATACATGCTGATGAAGAATACATCGAGATTGCGTTCTAAAATTATTCATCAGAATAGTGTTGCTTAATAGCATTGCTGAAAATACTGGTTTTCTTTAGCTTTTAATGACTTTTGACTTAAGACCACGATGATATTCTAGCTATTTTCAGAACAAGACATCATCTTTCACATACGAAAAGTACAAAAATTTACCACAACATTTGAGTATAGGTACTTGTGGGCATGAATAAGTTCAGCGACTTCTAGGGCATCCTATCATGAACGCTATTATTAGCTGTACAATTATCTTTAACCTAATCACATAACATAGGTGTACACTAGACTGATCAATGAAATGGTTCGCTCAAGACGCGATGCCTAACTTCACAATAGTTAATGTGGACTAGACGAGAAAGTTATATTCTAGTAAAGACTTGAGATCTATGTTATAAATCAGGGTAAATTACCCTACCAAGATGAATCGTATAAAAATATAAATCAGGGTAAATTACCCTACCAAGATGAATCGTATAAAAATATAAATCAGGGTAAATTACCCTACCAAGATGAATCGTATAAAAATATAAATCAGGGTAAATTACCCTACCAAGATGAATCGTTTAAAAATATAAATCATTTAAAAATCAATTATGCGATTAATATTCCGATAGATAAAAGGATTCAAGATTCGTTTTGACAGTGTTCTTTCTATTTGGCATCAAAGACTTCGCCGCTAGAATAAGGTTATGTCCTCTTTTACCTGTAGAAACCATTGCTGCGCTGCATACAGTAGTTATCGAAGAAAGCTGAAATTCGAATTGACTAAGAAGAAAACTCGAAGAATGCGACAGTTTATCAACATATTAATACATTTTTGGGCAACTTTTAATGCCATACTTCACTCAAAGAAAATGCTTGAACACCGTGACATCAGTGTAGTTTGAAAAGGAACAACCGTAAATAGGAGTAAATCCGGAAATGGTTTGGTACACAATTAAAAATAAAAAATCAATAAGGTCCTATTGTTGTTGTATTTTAAGCAAAAGTTCACTTTTGGATAACCGATACCGATAATAGTTATAACGTTCGAAAAGTAAAGCATCGATTCAACTATTCACCTGCTTCAAACTTACTCGCATCCATTCGCCCAAGTCATTGCATGGTTTTGTGATGAAAAAGTTAAACGCACATTCCTGTATAACCAAAATTTACGGATATTGATTGTAAATACTTATTTAATGATGTGAGATCATTTATCCAAATTTAAATGATTTAGAAGCCTTTGTCAGGGATCTGAAGGCCTAAGCGAACAGAAATAATATACGCGCGTATAAATTCAATTCTTCCGACATTTCTCTGGTCGTTCATCAGTGACATTTCAAGAACTGTGACGAGTAACTTCAGCAACAAGTAGGGCTGGCTGTGACAAGCATGTTGTGCTCTTCCATATCTCTTAAAGAGTTTAGTCAGAAACGATGCTGTTTAAGAAGGAAAACACTACTCACAGCTAGCGTGTTATCACAGTTCTAGATTGTAAGCAAATACAGAGGAAGGCCGTAAATTCTTCAGCGAGCTACGAGCTCTATCTTCAGGCTCAAGTTATTTAAAAAGACTTCCACAGAAGATCTCGAACTCAGGAACGTTTAAGTGTGTAGCGGACCTGACTCCGTGCGTGCGGGGAGACCCGGGTTCGAGTCTCGGCGCTGGTGGCGATTTTCTCTGTTGGGTCTAGGAGAAAAATTCTAAGCACAAGGCCCCACTCTCCCCAGGTGTCTGAAATGGGTACCGGTCTTGACCGGGGGAAAGCGCCATGGCGTCCTGGTGTTAGTTATAAGGCATTTGAAAAACCAATGTAAAAGGTGATATGTATCATGCTTCAATTGGAAATAAAGCATCCGTAGATGCCGATGTTAAGGTAATAAATTGGGTCTGTGAATGAAAACATAACACATGTAGTTGACTGAGAGAACTTGTAGAGAATAGTTATTGGATTTAGTTAAGCGGAAATAAATCATGAGTTCAGGGTGTCTCAAAAAATATACTCGCACTTTAACTGTCGCTAACATGCTTCCTTTTTTGAATTGCAGTTGTATTTTATTCATTACAGCATTTCAGGAAATCAACTTACCTTGGAAGAAAGGAAGTTTGTCCTGAAATGTTATTGGAAGACCGAAAGCGCAATTAATGTGCAAAGACGATTCAGAACTGAATTCGCGAAACTGCAGGACCATTGCTCGCATCAGACTAATTTGAAGCAGATGTAACCGTCCAGAACGTCAATAAGAAACTTTTTGGGTGTGGTTGGTAGGAGTTACCCTAATTGATGCAATTGCAATTGGAAGACAATGTCGCAATGTTCCTAATGACCTGTTTCGTGACGATTGCGAATCCTTTGGTGCGCGTTATCAGCGTTGTGTGGACAAATATGGTCATGAATTTGAACATTTGCAAACATGATTCTTCAATTTCATTTGTCTTCTGTATTCGAAGCCATTCCATTTCACTTCATGTTCATAAATGTTTTTCTCGTCATTCGAACTCACCTCCTCTAGTGCTTGCCACAGTTGTTCATCCGAGTGCTCTGCGAACGGATCCAGGTTCTTGCGGAATGTGTCATTGAAGAGCGTTGGGTCCTGCCATAAAATTAGCGGGAAAATAAATGTGGCCATTACTCACAGACCCTTATTACGGGAAGGCTCGAAACGAAAAAAATGTCTACAACTCATCTTTGATAGAAATGTTAGAATTTTATGTTATTGAAATGAATTGTAAATTAGTTAAGGCTTTTTTTAATCACTAAGAAGTGTTCTCAAGAGAGGAAGGAAGAAAGCACTATTTAGAATAGAATTAAAAGAACGGAGAATCAATTCACGAGGTGAATCCCTACACCTAGCTCATAAAAACAGCAAGATTGAAAAAAGCTCACGAAACGAGATAAAAGTTAGAAAAATTAAGGGTAGGGCTGCAAAACAGGACATTAATGAACCAAAAAGATGGCCCGCAACAAAGCAAAAACCTTTTTTATTTCAAAAAAGGTAGGCCTCGGGACCTCTCATCTTCCCAGGGAGTGCTAATTCCGATCGATATACTAGTTGTATTTCCGTTAGGGGTATGTTAATAAGAGCGTATAAAATCCTACATTTTCGTATTTTTGAAGACTGCTGCAGCATGAGAACCCGCGAACTCAGTTTGAGGGTTTAATTTAATATTTTCTATCGGTTTCTAAGACAACACCAATCTTGAAATGAATTTATGAAACTCAAACCTTGATTTCAGCGTAATAGCCGATAGAAAACTTGCTCGCCTCAGAGAAAATGAGAACGCAAATTTTGCAACTACTGAAAACAAGTAACACTTAAATATCAAAGGCAAAGTACATAATCTCGATTCTTTATTCGCCTCTACTGCAGTAGAAGTAGATTATTGAAAAAATCTAAATGTACAGATTTTGAAAAATTTCAGAACAAAACATTGCGTGAGGCTTAGAAATCACATAATTTTGAGCGTAAGAATTTACATGAATTGGCAAAATCTAATTAAAGAAGCCATCTTGTCTCATTTCTAAGGCAAGGAGCATTAAGCGGCAGGGCAATTTAATTATTTTTACAATCATATTAACACGTTCACCGCGTTTCCGCGGTTATTAACGGTTGGTTTGGTTCGGGTTGTAAGTAGCAGAATAGGGAAATTGACTTTAGTGCTCGAATACATTTTAATTCTTCCTAAACAATACGAAAAATACAATTGTACGGTGATATTTCACCTTGAATGATCATCAATTTTTAATAAGGTTGCGAAACAGATGAAATTATCATTCATTTGTACCGGTAACGTGAATGAGATATTTACCTACTGGTACACACTACACGTATGACCCATTATGCAGGGAACATGTTAAATACTTTAACACTTGAGATGAATTAAACCCTTCGTGAAGCTAAAAAGGACTATAGTTTTATGTACATGGAGACGTAATTTTCTATCATCTATCGCAGTAGAAATTACTCGAGTGCGCCTAAGAATTTTTGAAATATTATTTCGTATCTATTTCAATATTTATAAAAGATATAAATGAATGAAATGAATCTATTCTTTTCGTCGAAGACGAACTTCCAGAAACATGACTCTTTTAACACAGAAAAAAATTGTTCGATTCAAGCATATGCAGACACATATCACGAACTTGCGGAATGATGGAGATATTTTTCCGAAGCGTGTGCAGGCCAAGTTTGCCGATGTCAGCACCGTCGATGATGATCGTGCCTTTTGGTTCCTTCAGGCGGAATAGACACGAGATCAGCGAAGACTTTCCGGCGCCTGTTCGGCCCACGATTCCAATCTGGGCACGGAGAGAAGGAAAAAAGAATGAGGCTCTTTGAGCGAAGCTGATCAATAATAAAGCAATAGCTAGTATCATAACTACTAAACAATGTTCAAATTATGGTTTTAAAAAACAGCAGAGAATCTGAAAGAAAGAAAACTAATATGATGAACAGAGTTTAAATGAGAAAGTTAAGAGAAAGACAGTTGGAAAGACAAGGGGGGACAGTTGGAAACAGAGAAATGGAAGAGCTGTAAAATGGAAGGACGGTAGAAATAGAAGGGCGGTAGAAATAGAAGGGCGGTAGAAACGGGAGTGAAGTAAAATTGGAAGCGCAGGATCATAACTGGGAGCGTGTAAAGTAGGAACTACGACTAGTCACCTTCTCCCCCGATGCCAAAGAGAAGTTGAGGTTTTTCAGCACGGGCGGCTTGGCGGCATCGTACTGTAGACTCACGTCCGTGAACTGAACACTGCCGGAACGCGGCCATTTCGCCGAAAGTTTTTTGTCTGATGAAAAAGGACATTTTGTATACATTATAATCTCGTTCTGAAATAACTCTCACTTGGTAACTGGACTGTAAATCACTTGGTCAATCATACATTTTAGTCGCTCAAACCTCAATGGATTTAATATGAATAAATTGAACTGTATTCTTCAGAGATAAAATAAATATAGCCACACAGAACTTTTTCAAAATTGTTAAAACCGATTAACTACAATAACGATGAATGAACACTTTGCAGGAAACACAAATTGTAGTAAATTTTCACAATTAAATTTTGACAAAGCACTTGACCTAAACCAGCGGCTTCGATTTTACAATACCATAATCCTATCATTTATCACATTCAGGAATAAAGAAAATGTATCACAAAACGCATTCCATTCATTAATTCCTAAGCGACGCATTAATGAGACACGAATTCCGATTGGATCTCTTTAGTTATCGTATTACAATGAATTCCTGCCCCTAAAGAGGCGTTTGATTTTAAGCAGTAGTGAAATTAAATCTCGTTAACAGATATCTATAGAACACTAACCCTTTGTGAAATAAAAAAAAACATGAAACCTTGGACAAATACCAAATACCGAACTTCAAATTAGCATCAACCCAACTGCAAATTGCGACGGCCAATTCAATATAGCTAGGTACAGAGCAGCATACTATAGAGACGAGTTTCAAGTCTGCCATTTTTTCAAGTGAAGCAATCAGCTGCATGAAAGTGAAAAATCCGCTGCAATTGCTATAGCTGTTACTTCTGCTGCTGCTCTATATAATTTTGAACATTCGTAGCATTTCGTTTAAGACACCCATCATTTCACATTCCGTACAATACTTCTCAAATCTTCCATCACTATATTAATTTATTTGATTGACTTTCTGAGTGCTAGGGATACTCGAAATTTGGGTTGGCATGCCACAAAGTTCTCACTGTTTCATTCTCCCGCGGCAAACGTAGTTGGAGACGCTTTGGCTTGCTTGTCTCGTCTCCCAATTTTTCAAAATTCACCATGAATAACTATCAAATAACCTAATGGTATATCTTTCAACAAAGGATGTCTAAAATAAAACAGATTTAAAATCCAATGTTGAATTATGTTTCATTATTTGCATGAACTTTGAAGGAGACGCAGTGTTTTTCTTCATTGTCATTTTGTCCCACGTACCATCATCGGTTGTAAGAGGCGCCTCAGGCTCCAACTTGCTGAACTCTATCACTCGCTCCACGGAGGTCATCTGGTTCTCCACTTCGGCAGATTGCCGCACTCCCCACTGGAACATTCCCGACAGGCCCATTGCCGAAGAGATGGCCAAACCAACGTCGCCACCCAGGGAACCTGTAAAAGGTGTTCTCTTATGTTGAGCTCAATTTCGTTCCGATTTTCAAAATAATCGGTTTCAAATTTACCATTTTACCCACACCGTGCTCGCCGTGGCAGAGTGGTTAAAGGCCTCGCTCTTCCGTGAAAGTGTCGAGAGTTCGCAGCCCGGCGATTTCCCCGTTGGGTTTAAGGGAAAACTTGAGCACAATACCCCGCTCAACCCAGATGTCGGAAATTGGTACCGACTTTACGGGGGAACCCGTCATGGTGTCCTTTTGCTAGTTATATGGCATTTGAAAACCCAATATACAAAATGATATGTATCAGACTTGATTGAAAATGAAGCATCCTTAGATGTCGATGTTTGTTTAAAAAAGGTGTGTTCGTAAAGAAATTTACACCATGCTTTGAAGTAATATCACATTGGACATTTCCTTTTTCCAATACTTGAAAATTTTACTATTTTGCAAAAAGAAGTAAAAGTCAAACCTGGAAACATATCACGAGGCCAAACATTTCATCCGTAATTTTCTTACTTTAGGTGAAATAAAAATCCAGTGATCTAAACTGATCAGAAATATCAAGAGAGAATTTCATGACAAGAATTAATGAAACGCGCTTACGGAATCCAAGTCGTAAATAGATTCACTACTTACGTCTCAAAAAAGTAATAAGCAACATTTTCACATTTAAACGCATCGATACAATTTTACGCTGTAAATGTTGAATGCATATTGGTTCGTACGTCTATTAAGTTGAAAAATGAAATAAAATGGTACAACGATCAAAAATTAAACTAACGAAACCGACACTTGCACATTTGAACGATAAATACTAGCGATAAATTTCAGTAAACTATGTGATAAAATTTGTGAATAATATATTAATGAACAGTCAAAGAAAGCACAGCAACACTTAACGTACTCTCGACTCGGACTATGACGAGTATTCTTACAGGAATTTTCGTGAAGAGGAATCGTATACAGGACATAACTGTTCGGTTCAGCTTGGAAGTGTACCGAAATAACCTCTGAAAATATAACTTTTTCTCACGCTTTGGTTTTGAATTGACAACTCCAAAACGGTCGACGCTCAGAGCTAAGTATGTCCAGCGCTCAATTTTCAGAGGAACGCACAACATTCGTAAAAGCATCGAGTACAACATTCAGGAAGCTTAACAAACCGGTGTTGCCGAGGAAGCTGTAGGTAACGATAGCGATGTAGAGAGACGACAGGCAGTCCAAGTAAATGCCGAACCAGCGCGTTGTGCAGATGAACAAAAACCAAGCTGACGAATGCACGTCCTGCGAGAAAAAACTTTTAATGGGAGCATTGGAAACGTGTGTTGTTCATGCGTCGGACACGTCAAAACGTTTCATATCAACGCTAATTTCTAAACCCATCGCATTGATAAGGTTGGACACTCCAGCCCAGCGTGTATGATGATACCAAGAACGGAAATGAATTTTGACCATGTGTTTGTGACTGCGACTACCTCCACGCACCTGGATGTCATCGAAGTCCCGCACGAAGGACTGCTGGGCGCGAAATGCTCTAATCGTCGTCAGGCCATGCAGAGACGTGCTCAAGTGAGAAAACACTGGGCTTCGGGCTGCAAAAACATCGGAATTTATAGCATGCGGAAGAAATTTTATCCACTTTCAAGAATATTCGTTTATTCGGAAATCCATGGTACACTTCATGGAGCTATCAGTATCTGCAACATACTGGTGCGTGTGAAAATAGTTCTAGCGTAAAATTTAACCAAACCGAAAATCCGGCATACAACGGCTTAATTTACTTTCTGTTCCTTCGATTAGTTTCATTCTACTGGTTAGCTGAGAGCTATTGTATTAGTAGTTTTGTCCTCCGTAAAACCTATTGTTAATATGTTTGTTTCTCACCAGATTACACGTGTCGGAACCTCATGTTTTCACCTCACGGAAGCAATATCCTGTACACTTATGAACTCCAAATAAACTGATAACGCACGAAGATTATTTATTTCCCAGTCATCACACTTTGCCTTAATGTTCGCCACTCCTTAGGTTAAATGCGCTTTCAAAACTACCAAGACATAAAACTCACCAAAAGTGCTACCGCCCTTAATTTTACATTTAACATTGAATGTCTTGCAAAAACTCATATTTTAAATATAACAAGCTCTCATAGTCAAGTATCCATCAGATTTTAATTACAGCGATATTTTTCCTCAATTTATTATAGCCAGAAGGGAAGACAAAGCATGTTAGCAACATGAAAACGGAGACATTTATAAATGTCTATACGGACTTATCGAAACCCCTATTTTGAGACACGCCTGGAAAAATGGCCCACAATTAAACACAGAAAACAAGAACTTACTGACGCCTTCCAATCTTTTGATGTCTCTTGCAGAGCTGAGGTAGAACCTGCGTAGGTAAATGAAGAAGCCTGCCAGTACTACGGTCGGGATCAGCAGGTACGGGTTCACCACAGTGATGACCACGATGATGCCCAGGATGTTCAGCGTGATCTGTCATCGTAGCACAATATACAATGAACGAGAGTTTGACAGACGAAAACGTAATGATTGATTCGATCTTAACTTCACTCAAGTTTTCTTAATCTAGCTGTTACGACATCTGAAATTATCCACAACGAGGTGAGACAACTTTTATGAATCCTACATTACGAGTTGAAAGAAGCATTCACTACCCTCTTGTGCATTTTAAATAATGGAGTGCTACGTCTCCAGAATGCAATCCCCTTAACCAATTATGTTTAAGATGATTATGCACATATACATACATTTACATTGCGAAAATAGATCTCCTTTCAAATAAACCCCCTTGCAGGCTAACAAAGAAATAATTGCAGCAGAAAAGAATAGTTAGGACACATCTTTTATCTATTCAATAAATTAATACTAGGTATGAATAAGTTTAATTCAGAGCACCTCGCTGAAAACCTGATTTTCAATATTTTGACAGAAATTAGAAAACTACTGTCGCACTTGCTAAAGGAAATTTGCAAAAATAAAGATTTTTAATAAAGGAAATAACAAATATATAAGCTTAAAACAAACAAACGACAGGCTGAATATAAACCAGGTTTACATGCATCAAGCCCGGTATTTACAGGGTAGAGTAAGAACCCATACCAGACTACTAAACGTGATCTGGCTGCACATATCGCATCTTGCATGCACTTATTTTAACAAAGCAGTGAGCAATTGACGGGAATAGCTCAATTCATGCCATACTAGTTTCCCAAACATATCTCCAAACTTCTCAACTAAAAACTAAACAAGAATTACAAACGAATTAAAGAAGCATTTGAGATAAAGCAGAAAAAATGAAGTGACTAAGGAAATGAGTCAGCAAGCACACTCAATAACCGTCCGGAAAACATCTCATCTCGTTATACGCCAATTTGTGAGTGGATTTACCGAAATGACAGACAACACTACACTCGGTCGGTCAAGCAGTTTAGCGCCTTCCAGCAGAGAATAAAATTATTTAAATGCTAAGCACAATTATATTAACAACATTAATAAAAAGCATGAAAAGTGATAATTACAGTAATGAGCAACATGCAGAAAATAAAAACGTGCATATTTCAAAGGAAGATAAAACATTCGAGAGTGCATGGATGTTTCAAGAAGCGTACGACAAACAATATTAATAGCTATTATCAAACTAAAGCAGAGTAATGGGGGAACACCAGAACAGAAAAAGAAGTAAAAAACACCAAAACAGAAAAAGAAGTAAAAACACCAGAACAGAAAAAGAAGTGAAAACACCAGAACAGAAAAAGAAGTGAAAAAACACCAGAACAGAAAAAGAAGCAAAAAAACACCAAAACAGAAAAAGAAGCGAAAAAACACCAAAACAGAAAAAGAAGTGAACAGACACCAAAACAGAAAAAGAAGTAAAAAACACCAAAACAGAAAAAGAAGTAAAAAAACACCAGAACAGAAAAAGAAGTGAAAAAACACCAAAACAGAAAAAAAGTAAAAACACACCAAAACAGAAAAAGGAGTAAAAAGCAAAATAGGAAAAAAAACACTAAAGCAGAAAAAGAAGTAAAAAACACTGAAACAGAAAAGACATCTCGATAAAACGGGAGCCCGAGCACATCAACAGAAACCTTTTTAAAATTTAGAAGCAGAGATGTTAGTACAAAAACTAATCTAAAAAAATGGAGGCCAAGTGAATTAAAAATTGACACCAATAAGAGGCTGAGTTATCTGAGGAAAAAAAAATTTCCACAGCTACTGTGAAGGCAAATTTGATCCAAGGCAATAAAACCATTATAGAAATCTAGAAGAAACCTAAAGTTGACTTAAGAATGATTTAGATACAGTGCAAGTAAATAATAAAGAGAGCAAAAGTTGATGGGCTCACATTTATAAAATCAAAGAAGGTTGAAGGCAGTAGTTCGTCGACCTGTCCCAGGTCTTTGGAGAACCGATTCAAGGTCTGGCCTGGAAAAAAGGACTATTGGCACCATTTCTTTGCCATTATTTATTTAGCTTTATCTGTTGGCCTGTTGTACGACCAAAGCTTCACACATGAGGGGAGTAACGAACGCGTGAGCCTTTAGTTTAACAATACTTATATACAAGTACGTACTTATTAGAAACTTTAGTTTGAGCACAATACATAGAATCAGTAATTCGTATTCACTAGAAAGTGGCGGTAAAAGCCCTCACACTGCAGACCGACCATTAATTAAATTCCGTCGTCAGTCTTCATGAACTTTGCTTTTCTTTTGAACATTTTCACCACAAAATTAAGATCTTACGAAGATTGAGGGAAAATTCGTAAGCTGACAATAAAAACTTAGGAAAATACTAATTGATGAATTGCAGTGCATAAGGGACAATCCAGGCTTGGAAAAGCATACTCTGATTTTTAGGGTTTAAGCTTCCGTCAAAAAAGAAAGAACGCAACCTTTAAGACATGGATCTAATTTTACCGTAATTTAGGTTTGTTTCCTCCTTGAGCCCAAGTTCCCGACCAGCATCCGACTTCAATCAACTACAGTCCGACCAGAATGAAATGACCGTTTAGGGGGGTTCCTAGAAATGCACGGTTGCAAAAAAAAAATCACAAACCCCAACCCATCGAAAATATTAGACAACAGCAATAATTTAAGCAGAGGTATTTTGTTATCAAAATATATTTATCAAAATATTCTTACATGTATTAAGCTATATATGTATTTTATATTGATAATGTAATTTGTAATGTGGACGTACTCTTGGTACGTGTGGCACAGCTTTTCTAGGAATTCATACATTGTTGCTACATCTTATTCGTGTCACGTGGGTGCCATCCGGTGCCAGATGCCTTTCGGTCGTGGTACACTGTGCAACCACTGTGTTCAGTTGAATACCTCGCCCAGTCAGAATGGCAAGAAAAGAAGCACACAAGGCGGAATCGCGTCACTTACACAGCCAAGCCAAGGAAATCTTTTATAACGTGCATCAGTTTTTCGTAGATGAAAAGGGCAGTGGTAATTTGGCTACGTGGATGACATTTCATGCCCCGCCCTCAAACTATCATTTTATTCTGGTTGGTCGGACTATAATGCGAGCTTTCTTCAGATTACGTTTTTTGTCTCGCTTTAAGAGGAACGATTCAACTAGCTTCGTCGGTGTTCCTGAACTAGAAAAGGCTCGATTCCTATTTTCTTCCCTGTCATTTACGCATTTGTCTGACAGAAAGGAAAGTCGAGTGTCCAAAAATTGAGGCTCCTGAGCTGACAGCACACGCTGTTCTCCTCAACAGTATCTCAGTTTCCGCACCACACGGTCTTTCAGTTGGTCATTTGGAGTTACAGATTTTGCTGTGTTTTGCTGTACATTTTTGAAGCCATTTGGCGTTCTAAAGCTGACCAAAAAGTTTGGATCCAAGACACCAAGTGTGACCACAAGCAATGCTTTCAATACCTCCAGGCCACAACGTCATAGTTTGGTTTAATGCTATTGGGATGAATCAAGTACGCGATATTTAGTTAGCTCCAATTTAGCTTTGTTTTTCCAAAGAAAATATCTCACTAAGCAATGGAAAATCTTAGCATATGTGCAGTGAAACTTTTCCCGTCAAATAAGTGCAGTCGATCTAATCGGGCTCAGCATTAGCCTACGCTATTAAATTGAACAATTTAAACTAAGGAAATATTATATTCATGCATTTTTTTGTAAAATCAGTAGGTCAGGTTCATTTTAGATTCGGTTAGGGAGGGTCACTTTATCACTGAAGCATACGAATTACTCTAAGGATGGCCTCTTTAATCATTTTCCCTTTGATGTTGATCATATATGAAACGAGGTCGTACGAAACAGTCCGTTACAACAAAAGTCAAGCGCGATATGGACTAAAAGTCACAGAAAACGCTCAAAATTGGATACTATTGCTGAGAAGCACAAGGGCAAGTCTCGACTTTTCTACAGCTGTATCGCTCCAACTGAAATTTTGTACTTTAATACGTTTATAAAACAAAGTGCTCAGTGAATAAAGCCTAATGAATCCACATTAAGCTTACAAATCTTTACACACGACAAATGCAATTTCAAATCACATACGCACATTATCATACAATTCATGATGAAAATTTCACGGAGCTACTCTCATTGAATTCTTTGCAATTGGGATTGTCTTTATAACTAATAATGCAATGTCATTCCCATACAGTAGAGCCAACTCTAGGATCTGAACTGGAGATATAGGATGCATTGCCCAGGTCGGTCAACCATTGGCATTGTTTAGTCATCAGTGAAATTGCGGAATTACCTGGGAAATTAATAAACATAATGTAAGCAAGTACTTTGAAAAGATGCTAAATTTTTGTAAAGATTGAACGAGTGAAGTCTCCCTTCAGAGTAACTAGTGAATCTAAGGTAATAAGTGTTCAAGGAGATAAGATGAGAGATCGCGCACTGAAGGTTAGGTCGGCCTTTTGATGAAACAAAATAACCTTTTCATTTTGCTACGGATTTTATTTTCCGATTCACTGCTGTTCTGCTTTTCAACACCTATAACTTTTTTCTCCTACTTTCATCATGTTTCATGAGCGTCTTTAAATTTTGTTGTTCACACTGTCTTGTCTTAGTATGCACGGGTTATCGTGACAAACATAGCACATAGATTCTCCGTCTCCATAATTCTATACTAAATGCAAGTTCTTCCTTTCTCTCTTTAGAACGCCTTTGTTGCGATTAAGGAGGCGTAAACTAACATTTAACCTAATAAAACGAGTAAAGTTTATTTTCCACCGAGATAGAGTCAGGAATTTTTTTTTGTCGTATTTTCTGCTGATTTTCGGAACTTCTGCTTGAATTGTTTAGCTGTACAATCACTGATCTCTCTTATAGAAGTGGGGAATCTTTTGTATGGAGCATTGACTGCTGACACAAATAATATTGTTCAAACTGGGGTAGGCTGAGCTATAACAAATCACGAAAATATCAAGTGCTAAATCACAAATAGTGCAATTACGTAACGTACAAACATTGGAAAAGAAAATATACAAAAAATTCATGCATACATTAATAGACTGTAAAACATGAAAAAGTTGTTCTCTAGATTGTTGAAAAATTAACGAACGAAAAATATGCTGTTACATATCAGCACTAAGTCGGACACAACAAGGAAGGCGCCTGTCATGTAAAGATTTTCAGTGTTCTACGTGCAAACACAAACGCAACTAAAATAACACAAATTACGATCATGAACAGGCAATTCACCAATAAATATCAAACGTGAGCAACCTATTCCTGGTTGGAAAGAAAGAAATAAATCAAAAGCAGATACCACACTACAAGATTGTAATCAGTTTTGAAGCATCTCACTGATTCTTACTTCAAGGAAATCCCAAAAACAAGTGGGCAACAGCTCGTCAATTTGGCCGAGGTCCTTGCTAAATCTGTTCAACACTTGTCCTGGAAAAAAATTAATCAAGCTATCGTGAGCATCCAAAACACTCTCGCGTTTCCTTGAACATTACAGAGTAAAATATGATGCATCGTACTAGAATACTACATTAGGTTTCCAATATTAATACGATACATTTTTCATATTAAATTCTATTCTTTTACAGTACCGCTCGGCAGATAAGTACAAACAACAGCAACTGTACTCGACTTCGTTTTTAACGTGAACTACAAGGTATGTAATTGGGTAAGGAAGACTAATAACCAAAAGGAAAAAAAAATCATCACTGAGGGCAGTCTTAAAATAGGTCGTCATCAACGTTTTATACAGAAAGACAATCTTGGTATGCATCCTCTATGCACTTCAGTACGTTTACACTCGCTACCTATCAGTTGAAAAATTCCACGACAGTTTAGGGAAAATTACTAACAGAATGGCCTGTAGTTACAAAGAAATAAAGAAATCGTACGTTGCATAATGAATGGCCTTCAAAGTTACTCTATTAAAAAAATCTTCACTGGAGCCTGAGGCCAACTTGTATTAAAGTCAAATGAAAAATTGTCCATCATATTCGCTCACTGCAAACAAAATGAATCCGATGTTTTGCCAGTAACAAGCAAGCCAGTATATTTCCAAAGCTAAAATTTAGCTTGGTATATACATATATATGAATACATATGTATATATATGTGTATAAAATTACGCAAGGAAAACGAGATATTAAGACTTATGAATGATTCGTTATAGTTCACAAAAATTAAACGGTCACTTGACTGCAGAACATATTATTCAATATAAAATTTAAGTTCGCAGGCGACTTGAAGAATTCAAAAGATATGCAGTAGAAATGCTCCTAATGTATACGACCTTCTCGTTCATTGTGCTTGCTACATCTGTACACATCGCACAACACAGCTGATATATCCTCTGAGCTCTCTATGTAGTTTACTGCGTATTTAAATCAAGTCCTTGTTTTCGCTCAATTTCCCTATATCTCCAATAAATATACAAAGAATAACGAGCTTTCAGAATAATCATTGCACACTTTTTTTAATAACTTCGTTCAAATTATGCCACCTCGAAGCACTGAAAAAACTGACTTTGTATTTTTAGCTTCCATAAACGGTCAATTAATTGACTCAAATCCTTTCCTTTTCTCGACAAAAATCGTTATGTATACAACTGCCCAGAAGCCACTGAATGGTTCCTGTTAGATTTTCATTTATGATCACTGTGTCTGATTTACTCCTGAATCAAAGTTCGTAATTTACCGAGTGTTTACGTCAGCTTCAACTTTAGGCTCGTCTATTTTGCTGGCAATACCACTTCTACTATGTTACGCCATGTGTGTCATGGGTGAATTTTTTTCCGCAGTAAAGGTGAACACTACAGTATCACTGAAACTCGTGCAATAGTAGCCTCACCGATCGGGTGGGTGTCGAAGTATTGGATGGGCACCCTGATAACAGCGGAGAACATGTTGTTGTGCAGGCGGCGGCTGGAGCGCATGCACATCACGAAGAAGAGAACCGTGCGGCTCAACGACAGCAGAAATAAGCTGGCCACCAGAGCTGCACACAGTCGTCATAATAAACATAGGTTTCCAATTCCAAATAGTGAACACAATAAGCCAGTTTCAATGAGGTTACATTAGAACTGCATCAAAACTGTTTGACACACCTGAGTGTGTCAAATGATTATTCAGAGAAATCCTGATGTCATGAAGCATAGAGGTATACACCATAAGCGTGATGAGAAGTAGGACATTGAATTATTTTGTAGATAAGTTACGGTAAATTAATGCTTTCATGCAAACAAAGTGTAAAGAAAATATGGAATCATTTTAATTATTAGATAGAAGAAAAATATATGAAGTTTTCAACATTATCAAAATGTTAAATTTTTTGTATAATGAAAAACCCGGAGAAAATAGCGGCCCTTAGACAAGAGCGCGAGGGTATTATTCCGCTGAAGAAAAGGGACGAGATTTTACTGTGGTGTAGGATGACATATGTTGGGTTAGCTGATGAGGTAAAGTGTAGGGATGCTTCCCAAGGTCCAAACTTAGAGGGCATAATTACACTTCGAAATATGAGCTAAAAATTCAATTCTTAATTGAGGGTGCAACGATACTAAGGGAAAAAGAGTGATAACGTAATTTACATGTTCACGAGGAGGGATGTCGAGGGTTTCTCAAGGGCTGGTCAGTTTGCGGGTATGGGTATCGGCCTTTTACGAAAGATCCAAAAGAAGGGACTGGTTTGGTACACAAGGTATGGCTTCACAGCAAGGAAGGCTTTTGAAAGGTTTAAGTTGCGCAGGGCGTACCACTTCACGTCAGCCAAAGTTAGCTCCCACAGTATACATGTTAAAGGAGTCTTTAAGTGCTAAACAATTACGAGTGGAAGGTAAGCGGTGTTAGAGATATTTTTGAGAATGTAATTACATTTTATTTACAGATGAGCGGGAATAAGGGGCTAAACTATGCTTGTAACCGGCACTTAATACGCCAGTTTTAAAGGGATCTACTACCCTGTATTTTACCTAATTTACAAAATTTTTCAAATTTCACTGTTCACGTTTCTATTGCATCTAGAGGAACGAAAATGAATACAGATATGCAAAATTGAATTCTGAGCACATTTGCTGCTATGAAAATTTTCGATTTTAGCAATAGAAAATCGCAATTGTTGGATATTGTAACAATACCTTTTTTTCTAGTTCGAACTTCAAAAAAATCCTTCGTTCCGAGGTTCCTACAGTCCTTCCGCGTCGAATGTGACCACGATCACTCTTCTACGTGAAAAATTGTAGAGTGGGAAAATTTTTGCGCACGTATATATATTTTTTCTGATGTTCGCACAATAACTTTTTTCTATTGCGGAAATCAAAAATTTTTATAGGAGAAAATGTGTTCGGAATTCAATTGTTCATATCTGAATTCATTTTCGTCCCTTTAGATGCAATAGAAACGTGCAGAGTGAAATTTGAAAAATTCGATAAATTAGGTAAAATACAGGGTAGTAGATCCCCTTAAGAGATGACGCCATCGTTCAGTAACATCTATACCGGCAGAGGTCAGCCTTTAACTGTAAGCCTTCATGGTCTTCAAGTATTATTTTACTTATTTTGTTCCTGGCAGTCCACAGTTCATGAGTGATATTAAACGCTTGGGAAAAGATAAATCATCAGAAATAATGAAAAAAAACAATGAATGAATACTCTATGAAGGTCTATACTTTGATGAGGAATGATTGATTGATTATAAGTTAGTTGTAGCCTCCCTAACCACAGCAAAGATGCTCAAAGAGAGTAAAGCTGAAAGCAGCATTTAGTATGGAGTGAAGAGAACGCGAAATCTATGTACAAGGTGTGTTTTCGCACAGGATTTCGTGCGCATAGAAACAGCAAATTGAGAAGGAAGGTTTGAAAACCAGATAAAAGCTGAAGAAAAAAACGCTGATTTGAACCTTTGATTTTGGAGAGCAAATGCTGTAATGTATAATTTTATGGGTAGGAAAGGCAAGTGGTATTAATACCTCGTTCTTCATGTTTGGATTAGCGCCACCTGCCTTTCCTACCTATAAAATTATACATTATAGAATTTGCTGTTTAAAAATGCAGGTTCAAACCAGCGTTTTGCAAGACAATAATTGTAAAATTTGTTTAGTCCAGCCGGCTCATTCATAGAATAATATTTTGAAGAAGCATGATTGATACAGTGAGGTTACCCTCATCAGAGTATAGACTTGCAGGGACATAAAATTTGTGTCATGGGTCATGTGACTGGAATCCCCAGAAATCTTAAAATCATTGCTTTTTTCTTTAAATTCTTAGATTTTGCCTGCCAATTAGTTTCATACCTTGCCACTTAGAGATAGCGGAACTTATAAGTGAAATATGACAGACTTGGGGGCTCCTAAAATATATGCACTTTTTTTGACGCATCGGCCCCGCAAAGTACTGCATAACAATTCTAGAGCACAGACAGCATCTAAAATTGAACTATCATAAATTTCCTAAGAAGATTGAATTTTTGAAATTATCTCAATAAGTTTCAGCAACAAGTCTTACCATCACGTCATTACATGTCATCTTTCTTGTACGAGATGAAATGCGACCAAAAATGAGGGGAGTTCAAATAATAAACTTATTTCAAAAAGAGGCTAAGGCTATATAAGTTTTTATGTGTTTTACCACCATGGCGCCTGCTGCCATGATCCACTGACTGATCAGTATGACTACCCAAAGAAATTCATACTTTATCAGAAATATCGATATGTGAACAGATAAATGCAGTGGTTCGGCTACGGTTTTTATGCCACACATTACATTTCAATTTTTCCTCCCAAAATAATCACCTTTTGCATCGTGAATCATCTCTTAATTCAACCGCAGTTGAAAGCACGGCAATTTTTTCCGCACACAAGCATCATAAGCATTCTAACGCGGACGAATTGTTTCATGGAAGGGTTCATGTGAATTGCATTTCGCTATTTAAAAATAATTAATTTTAAAACTTAGAGGAGACATTGATGTGTATAGAAACATTAATGTATCCATACACGAATTCACATGGGCTACAAGATAAGCTTTTTTTCAAATACTGTACACGTGCAGCCCGAAACTCACACTTATCGATTCATAAGAACTCACATGTGTAGACGATGATGTTGGTGGAGGTGTCGAGGTAGCCTGGTGGTAGAGTGGGGTCTGGCGGGAACTCTGTTGAGTTGTACGTCACGTTCACGTCGATATTGTCGTCTGTGGTATAGCCTCGCAGCTGTTCACCATTAGTCCTGCCAAGACGAACGTACATAACTTGATGGAAAATATGTGAAGTTTTTAACATCATCAAAAAAAGTTAAATTCTTTGTATCAGGAGAAAGCCGAAGAAAATAGCGGCCTTTAGACGCGAGCGCAAGGGTATTATTCGGACGAGAGAGATTAGACGAGAGTTTTACCGTGGTGTAGGATGGCGTGTGTTGGGTTAGCTGAGGAGGTAAAGTGTGAGGGTAACATCCTTATATGTACATAGTTGAGAGAGTACCAAGTTCAAATCAGTGGATAAGTTAGTTTAAGCCTCCCTGACCCAAAAAGGAAAGAGAAAGGCCTTATTTAGCCTGGAATCAAGGTTACGGGGAATCTATCCGGAAGATGTGTCCCATTCCCTTTGTGTAAAAACAGCAGGAGGGCGAGAAGTTTATCAGGTGCTAAAAAAAAGCAGTTGACCAAAAAAGATGACTCGTAACAAAAATAAAAACTTATTTTATTGCAACTCCTGAAGCGAGACCAAGTTAATAAAGTGAGCTAAGTTGTCACAGGAACATCAAACTCGTGGTACAGTATTTGTTTGACAAGTGTTGAGCTCGACATTACCTGTGCATAAGTGTCAGTAAGGATTTTAGAGCGTACAAACTACATCGAGATAGAGGAACTATAAATTTTCTACCACGTTTCCTCGCGAGAAAATAAGAAGGTGAAAAGTGACGTCTCTTACCCAGGTACCCCAAGGATAAATTTTGGACATGGCTTCGAATTAGAAAGCTCTCTGAATTAATTTCCTACACTGTCCTGAGTGAACATGTTCACGAAGTTGTGAAACGACAAGAGATATGAATGCGTGCTCACTGCTCAGGCCGCCATATTACAGGGAATGAAGTCTTAGTGCGTGCCCTTTCTCATAGTCTATCAACAACGATGAGTTGTCGACAGAAGTTTGAGGATTGGACGACACCTTTAATAGCATCAATTGTGCGAGTCAATTAATTGTTAGCGTGGCCATTTTGACAGGCGAGATGGCAACGAGTGATTTGACCTTATAGAGTGCTCTCTAAATTGCGTGTTTATAAGAGTTTTGATCTTTTAGGAGGTCTGCAGAGCCACGTCATTTGCAAACAATGAAAGGATTACAAGCCCAAGCTAGACGTGTCCGCCGAGTCGTAATTAGGACTGGAGCTCCTCACTTTAACATTAAAACTGGGTCGGAAACTGATAATATCGTGAGGATGATGCTTATTGTAACTAATTTATTCTGTAACCATAGAACAGTGTTTTCCAAATACTTCTACTGAATCAAAATGCACGAATTCACATTTATTAAAAATAGACCAAATAGAAAAATTCATTTTCTAGTAAAGGAAAGCCGAATATGCGCTTGAACTGCTACAAGAAACTCTAGATCTAGCTTCACCAGAAGGATAAAAATTCAATGGGACTGATACAGAAGTTCAAATGATAAATTAAATAAAAATTAATACCTCAAAGCCATGTGTCTAGAAAGATGCTCACCAGTACGATAGCCAGTAATCAGTGCCCGAGAAAAGCACTTGCGTGACAATGCTGGAGATGGCGAGGAACAGACACAAGATCCAGTGGCCGGCGCTCAGAAAATACTTGAGGTAAATTTTTCCCGACACAGCTCCCGTGGAACGCATTTCATTGTACTTCTTGTCGGCTGGATTCTTTTTCTCATCCGAACTTTTTTCCTCGTCCAGCTTCTTTTTCGCAACTTGTTCCTCATCGTCAATACAGTCATCCTTTGGAAAGAAAAGAGATTGAAGAAGTTGCATAGATTTATGATATCGTGCCCAGTAACTAAGATTGAATGCAGTAACATTTCGAGCTTGAAGTACGTTTTTAAATTTGTACTTGCTGGAATAAATATTTACTTGATAGACGATACCCACACTCATTATCACAAGACGTATCAACTAGTGTGCCAATTAACGTGCTCAGAGGAAAAATATTTTACAACTCAAATTTTTAATTCCTACGCTAATAATACCGGTATAAAAGAGTTCATCGGAGACAGAAAAATGAAAAGGATTTTGGTACAACTCTAACCAAAAAATTTAAAGCATATTTGTAGCAATACGTAAAATTAACTACCGAAGTTATGCTATCATAATATAACTTCCGAGCGTAAGAAACGACAAATTGCCACGCAAGGCCAACAAGAACATTTTACGACATGAATTAGAAAAGAAAACACTAATATCCTATAAAGTTAATACATAAGATGAAATTACAACATGTTTGCCTTGTGCATTCTTTTGTAAAATATGGAGCGAAATCGTATGGGATACTATACGAAGAAACAAGTTGAGATTATCAGTGTTTGAACTTGAATTTGATAGTTTAGCATCATTTTTTTTAACACATTATACACTCATTCAACGCTCTTCACTGTAGAAGTCGAAAACATTTTTCTCAATGAAACACGGGGGACTCAGAGAATATTCATCGCAAAAAATTACACGAAAAGTGGCGAATTTTCAAAAACGCCTTAACTACAGCTCACAATATTTCGTAATTTTCAACCACGTAAGTTAGCGACTAGTACGTTTTTAATCACTTACAGTGCGGTTCGGCGATTCATTACGTCGTTTAACAAGAAGACACGAAAATTATATTAATAATAAATGCAATATCGTTGGGACTAAATCCATGAAATCATTGAAGGCTATACAGCGGAAGCCTCACGTCGATAGACAGCATGGAGCTGGCGATGCTGAGGGCGGATCCGTACAGCGGAGCCTCGTCCAAGCGTCGTCTCAGGGATCCGCCTCCAATGGATCTGAAGCTGCCTTCACGGCTTCCAATGGAGCCGCCTGTCAGACAAATGGAACCATAGTTTTATATTTAATAAATGGGGAAAGCAGTTTTTGGGAGCAGTAACAATACGCAAAACGAATCAAAATTCTAGAGATTTAATCGAGCGTCGCATTTGCTGCAAGTTATACTGTCTGTTTCGAGAGACACTTTACAGAGCTAGTTGTTGTATGCGCGAGGCATGCAATAGCAATACAAGCTTTAGAGTAGGGCAAGTTTAAACGGTAATGCAAATGAAAATCTTCCTCAACTGCAGTTGAAAATTTAACGATCTATTTGAAAACAGGCGTAAAATTTTGGTGTAGGTCTACTTTCAAGTTGCATCTAACTGTAGTTTGCTTGTGAACATATTGACCGAACTTCTGATCAAGTGAGCAAAATGTACACATTTTTTTTATTCGACGCATTACTTTCAATTTAGAACATTAACCCCTATAACGACCAAATTTATTGGTCGTTTATAATTATTTATAATTTATTTATTATTTATTTATTATTTATTTATTATTTATTTATTATTTATAACTTTCGCTGACGTTGACATCATTTAAGACGGCGTTTCAGTCAGTTCATTAGAGTGACTTAGGTCTTTATTTTTTCCAAAAACACAGTAAATACTTCAATTACATTGTCTGCATTCGATTTTCAACCACTGCCATAGGCATTAGATTTCCTTTTGCTTCGCCTCCACGAACTAGATAAGAAACTTTATATTAAGTTATTACATTATATCCAAGATGCTACTTTCTTTTCTTTCTTATATGCTGTTTGGAGCGATTTCGTTTTTGTTCACTCATATTTTGAGTGAACCTGTTACAGTGTTTTTTTGCATTCTTCTAGTGTATTCAATACATTTTCCCTTCGCTATTCAATTTCTCTATCTTTCCAGGGGAGGTTTACATTTCTCCTCCGAGAATGTTTCTTTATTCTCGTAAGAGACCCAAGTGCTGTGGCAGACTAACGATTATTTCAAGAGGAAAACTTGAAAAGACAAATGTCACAATGGAAAATTTAATTTCGCGGCGTGAAAAAGATTGATGTCAGATAGACATATTTATAGAAATTATTGTCACACTCGAGAAGCATCTCTTAACGTAGCTGAAATCCCACCCATTGTTGTATATCTACAGACTAAGGTGAGCATTGATGTCGCAACACCGCGTTGCAGAACGCTATCGTATATACCCAACAGAAATATCCCGAATGACCTATATCAGACCAAAAAGCAACTAGAGGCCCACTTGCAGGCAGTTAAAACATAATCAACAAATTCAGGATGACTACACGACTCACGGCGGATGCAGTTGGCGATGTTCCTGTGAGCGACGTGTGCTGGAGGCAGCGTGATGGAGCCTGCCTGAGATGTGTCTTCCTTTTCCTCCTGCAGTAGCGACGTGAAATCCAGGCCTTTGTTGACAAGCTGGCTGTAACTACCCAGCGCCTCACAACGTCCCTGCGAGGCCGTAAATAATATTTATAATAATAAATCATAATACTTCTTAATCAGCTCATGATCAGTTGCTTTGCGCCTCGCAACGGTACACATAATAAAGAATTTAATTTTTTCGATTCAACGCATGTTAGCCACCAACGATGCCTATGAAACAATCGAGATTTAGTCGGGAACACAAGTTAAAACGTTCAAAATGAGATAAAAAGGTTTCTGACAATTCCGATATTGGTGTACCTCTTTCAAGACGAGGATTTTGTCGGCAGCGCGGATGTACTGGAGCTGGTGGGTGACGAGGATGACGGCTTTAGAGCGCAGGTGAGTTCGAATGCAGCGTCGGAACAAGTGGCGGCCCACGACCGTGTCCACGGCACTCAGGGGATCGTCCAGCAGCAGCACGTCGCCCTCCATATACACTGCCCTGACACCCGCAGCAAAATAAGAACATACGCAGCCCACATAAGCAGTTCGTCAAGATTTTGCACTCTCAGAAAAGGAAAATTTTTTTTCGGAAAAGGATGAGTTATTAGAGCAGTTGATATTAGAGCTCTACAGCCGATGTCCCATATAGAAAAAAACTGTCAGATTCAAGGAGAAGCGAAATTCTACATAATCAACAACAATTAAAAGGCATGATAAGTAAATGCATGCATGCTACAACTATTAATTTTGGTCAATTAATGAGATCTGTAACACAACTTTCAGTCAAACAATTTCACATGGCAAGTATGCAAAAAAGGCAAAGTTTCAGATTGGATTACGAGTTACTTTCCGCTCCACACCCCAACCACTACCAAGGTATTTGAAAGAAGAAAAGATGAAGGCACCATTTAGTATGTAGTTAAAGGAACGCGGAATCCAGGAATTAAAGGTGCGTCTCCGCACAAGATCCCCCACACATAGAAAAAGTAAGTTGAGAAGGACGTTTATGAAACGAGATAAAAGTTGAAAAAAGTAGTTGGTGGGGAAAAACAGGATAGTAACAAACCGAAAAAAGAGTCTTTAACAAAACAAAACCTTATTCTATTTGAACAAAGAGAAGGCTACCTAACTTTCAGTGAAGGATTTTACACTTTTCTCCTGGGAGCATCACTTCCCAGAGGTACAATAGTTACACCCCCATGAGGAAGGGAGAAGTGGTAATACGAAAATTGAACTAGGGATTTGCTGTGTAAATTTGAGAGAAAAATTTTCGTAAACAAGTACTTGAAGAGAGAAAAATTTTAGTGCGAAGATTATCAGTATCATAGCTGGCTTCAACATATCATTCAACAATGATTTTGTTACTTAAATTATGCTAGTGTGATTAAAATTAAATCAAGTAAACTAATTCCAGATTTGTAACCAAAACTGTATTATCACGTCGGGTTCTCGGGTTTGTCTTTCGTTACGCATCTGTGCTGTGTCGCTTCAGCTACCGCAGTGTGAGGAAGTATTGTGTGCATTTGGTTGATTTAATAGTGTTATTGATGTGTTGAAACAATATCAAATAGAGCGATCGGTCGTTTTCAGATTTACCTCTCAGTTAATTTGTAACTGTAAGGATATAACAGGATACATGCAACCTAAATCGATAGCATGAATCGTTGAGTATGTTGGCATTGCTCAGACAATTTTTTTACATCAATAGAAGGTATACTGTGAGGAACCAACGGAAAAATGTAACCAAAACAGTGAAAACTGCAGAGTACTGTTATTCTGGTTGTAAAGTTGAAGACCAAAACAAGCCGTGGGCATTTAACAGATCTTGTTCACAAATCTTGTACCGCGTGTTAAGCGGGGCCCCCGCAGTGGCTAAATATCAAACAGAAGAGTGTGACTTTTGCTATGCCAATGTCGAGGCGTGAGCCAACAAATCATGTTTCTGATTGCATCAATGAGCTCTGCATAAGCAGAAAATAACCCACGACAAGATCATTTCAAAGATACTTCGAGGTGATGTTAGCCTCATACCCTGAATTTTTCTCTCTGAAGTAACAAAGTTCTTGTAATGAAAGGATTAAAAAAGGAAGAATAAAATAGCTACGAAATTTCTCGTGTGAGAAGCTAGCTGATCAGTTTACCGTGTGCTTCACAATACGCACAGTAGAGAAAAAATGTTGTGGAAAGACAAGACTTGACAAAACCACAAATTATTGCTGGATTGACCACGTGAGCTGAACGGCTAACGTAACGACTACTATTTCAAACATTCTGAATATACTGCACAAACACACTTATATGTACAGAAGCTATCAAGTACACCTGCTTTCAACGCAACCTTGAAGTAGCGTTTTTGACGGTCTATTGTCTTGAATCATTCCATCAAGCCACCACATGTTTCAAAATTTGATAATTTACCGTGTGGTTGACAGTATTATCGAGTATGTTATAAAATTTTACCCTTTTTTAATATTTTTGGGGGAGATTCGGCTTTTAGGGCAAGAGATTTTTCCGTTCTTTTCATCCCAACTTTCTCTGCCTGAGCTGAGAGAGCGATAAAATTGTAAGCATTCCTACAAAATAGCACAAGAAATCAGTGTACCAGCCTTTAAGTTCTGGCATTATTGTTACCTAATTCTATAACTGTTAAACATTGATGAAGTACAATTTACTTAATATCGGCTTAATACTGAATGAAGCCCCTCCTAATTGATTGAACTCGAGATAAAAGTTGATTGTTCTAATTTCGAAATACCTGCAACTCCTCAAAAAGAGGGGCAGCCAAATTAAATTTAAGTATCAATCCAAGATCATCACACGAAATAAAGGAACTGTAAAAGCAAATGCTCATTCAATCAATAGTACTTTAAGAGGAAATAGACGATCTGAAAGGAAACTGCAGTACCCAAAATGTATCGAACAAATCGAGTACTGAAAAACTAAATCATACCAACAGAAATAAACAAGCCGAGTGGCCCACAATCTGGTTGCTACCCAGGTCTCGTGTCATCCGACTACAATCACACAGGCGCTAGAGTAGAAGAAAAATAGTTTCAATCCCTTTAAAGCGTTATCAATTTTCAAGTCGAAGAAAGCACCAGTATATTTCATTCCAACTTATCATGGCAACGGTACGGTTTCACAAAACTGTGGTCCCCTGATTGGACAAGTTTTTCGTATTAGAGTTGTATTAACGCCGGTGCGAGTTCTGTTTTCCTCGCCTGGAGTCTTGCCTGAATTATCGAAGACTGCACAGGACCAACCGAACTAGGATGAGCAACCGTGAGCGGCGAACTGACCTGGCGAGGTTGACGCGCGCCTTCTGGCCGCCGCTGAGCGAAGTGCCGCGCTCGCCCACCAGCGTACGGTCGCCATCGGCGAGTAATTCCAGATCGGCGTCCAGACCGCACACTGCAACACGTGTACTGTATAGTAATGCATCACGTCTACTGTGATGCACATGACTCATATCGCGTATTCTACCACTGTCCTAAGAGATGCAGCCATTGCTTCGAGCGTATTGACATGAAAATATTTATTATGAAATTACCTCATTTCAGTAATCCAATTAGCACGAGATTAATAAAAAGCATTCGCAAGAACTAAGGTTAAACTATACGGGTTTCTTAATAATGAGCATAATGAGAAAAAACTATTTTTTTATGATGAACTCAGCTATTGTACACAAAGAACTCTCCGTTTATCCATTTTTTCACAACACATCTACAGTGCAGTTAAAACTATTTAAACTGTTACTTCAAATTTTACCACTCTAAAACCGCATAAATCAGCATTGCTGCTAAAATAGTCATTATTTCAACGAAGTTCTGCCAAAAGGCTGTGAATTTACCGATCTCTCGAGCCTTGTTTTCGTAACGCAGAATTCAACAACTTAACATTGAGGAAGAATTTAAAACATCAGATCATCACCTACACCGATCATTATTTCCACCGACGTTTCTAAACCTAGGTCCGTTCATTTTTTTTAACATTTACGAGAGGAAATGTTGGGACACCAGAAGTTGAATCTCTGAAATTGATGCATGCGAATTTAATTTAAATTAACCCACTTTAAACAGCACTAAAAACAATCCAATAACCAAAACTTCAATATCAATTATACTAGCTAACCGGTTAACTGAAAGTAACTCATTTTGAGCAGCACTAAGATTAATTTATTCTAAAGAGCACAAGATGAAGACACCTGAACTCGTACCTTTGATGACCTCTCCGTACTTCTTCTCGTCGTATGGCCTGCCGAAGAGAATATTCTGCCTGACGGAGCCGGAAAAGAGCCAGGGCTCTTGCGAGGCGTAGGCGACCTTGCCCCTGACCGCCACGCTGCCACTCTGAGCTGGCAACTCCCCCAAGACGCAGTGCAGCAGCGAGCCCTGGCGGCGTGGCAAAAATGTTCAATTATCATGGAAAATGTTGCGCTCGGAGCTTGGATGGAGAAACCACGAAGAAAATACAGGAAACAATTCAAACAATTTATTTACCACAAGTGATAGGGGACATAAAGAAGATTGGTCCTCAAGGCTTACAACGGATACATTTGAGGATAGCTACTTGTGGACTCGAATAAGTTCAGCGACTTCTAGGGCATCCTATGGTCAACGCTATTAAAAGGCGTACCAGCATGTTTAACCTCGTCGCACACTAAACTGATCAATGAATGGGTTCGCTCATAATTCGATGCTGAAGTTTGAAACATTAGTTAATATGAGCAAGATGAGAACAGTAAACTCTACACAAGATTCAAGATCAATTTCTTCGAATCATGGTAAATTACCCTATCTAGCGGAATCACATAGAAGAAAAGATTTGACGAGATCACCCTGTTTCATCAACAATTGGATAAAAAGAGTAGTTCAAGATTTGTTTTCCAAGCTTTGAGTGAATTTTTTTCACGGATTTCAACAGCGATCGAATTTCAAGACTTGGTTCCAATGAAGAGGATACTGTGTTGAGACCGTGCTTTTGAATAATGAGGAAGAATGAATTTACTTTCATTTCGGATTATAGAATCATGATGGTCAGCTTGTGCAAATAATTGTTCAAAACTTTTGTAACCCTCATTAGTCAACGTTGAATACATGAAATCATGTGTGGTGACCTTGTAGAGATCCAACATCGCAAATATTTTTAATCTTTTAATCTGATTTAAAATATATTCTTTGAAGGTCAAATTTTACTGCGTAAAAGATAGATGAAAAGATTCAACAGGGTTAATCCATCAATATACATGCAACTTGATACAAGCGCATACTAAAGCATTATGTAACGAACGTTACTGCAATAGAAACCGACAGATTTTAGAGATTAGATTATAAGTTAGTTTAAGCCTCCCTAATCTATATGACTATTTAGAATAGATTTAAGGGAACGGGGAATCAATACACAAGATGTGTCCCTATACTTAGTGCAAAGAACCAAAAAGTTCGAAAGAAGTTCACGAAACAAGATAAAAGTTGAAGAACGGAATAGGCGCTAATAAAAACGACAAAATTGTACAAAAAAATCATCCGATACAAAAGAAAAAAGCCATCCTATATTAACAAAAGTAAGGCCTGCCATCTATTCAAATCGAGACATATCATCTTCTCCTATGAGAGGTAATTCCCATAGTTATAATAGTTGAATACTCACATACTCTTTTAAACACCTTCGCTTTTCTACCCTTCATTAAATTATACATTGACCTCGTATTCCATTACTTCTCAGATTCCAAATGAGACCCATTTCCCTTTGAATAGAACGCACCTTCCACCTTCTTACATTTGCTCCAATTTTGGAAACTTGAAACATTGTCGACCTAGGTTTCAGAACGTATTTTCAGCAGCATTAAAGACGACAAGACGGGACCAACCTTGCCGGCGCCGACGGGTCCAACGACAGCAAGCAGCTCGCCTGCCTGCACAGCAGCCGTGATGTTGCTCAGCGTCGGCACCGTGCCCTCCTCCGTCCACTTAGCTGTCAGATCGCGGATCTCTACGCCAGCAGTCTGAATAAGAGAGAAAAATATTACGCCGAAATGAGTGAGCAACCGGTGCATTAAAAAAAAAAGCAGAAATAAAATTGACTGACTTATAAATCATAAAATTCAATCCTTAATTGCTGTGAAACCGGTAAATTAGGTCTGTTTGCTGTAAAAAAATAAATAGCAAATAGGAGGGGGTTTGTCTGGAAGCACACTCAGCGTGTTACATACCTCGCTTCAAATTTAAGTTGTTCACCACATTTTTTTGAAAAGTTACCGAGACATGCCGCGGAAAAGTACGCGCTGTAATATACAATGACATCGCGCTGATACGAAAAATTGAAAAATAGAAAACTATAGCGGCAGTTACAGCAGTCTGGAGAAAAAGTTGCTAGAACGGTGTCCCAATTGCTCCAAGATGAAATAAATATAAAACAAGAATGTACATAAGGACTGTAAACCCAAAGAAATAAGGGTACTTCGCTGTACTGAACATGGAATGCCTATCAGATTCCACATTCATAAGGTCCCCAAGGCTCCCAAAATGGGACAGATGAAATCTATGAGCAAAAATGCTGTAAGTCCAGACCGAAACAGTTCCCTATAATGAACGTAACATCAATGGGTCCGATATTTCGGCAGCAGTCAAAAATATCAACCCAGTCACTAAAACAAAACTTGATGTGACGCCAATGATAAGTAAAAAGATAACGCAAGAATTAGTATTTAGGATATCGTCAGCACAGCTTGTAATTAAGAAAATATTGGCGAGAACATCCAACTGAAATAATTCCACTCATTTTCAACAACCCATGTTTGGTTCCCAACAGTTTTTGAAGAATGAAGTAACCCATTTTCAAATAAAGAATTCAATCATGCACTTTCAAACATGGCAATAAAAAATGATAGTTTTAATTATTTATTGAAAAGTAACACAGGGCATCAAGCTTATAACTTTTAATACCCACGAATAAAAACTATGGCTAAAACTACACTTAAATGGTTATTTGTACGGAATAAACAACTTTAATCTTATCCTGCAGCCATAAGTCTTATTGAAGTTTGCCAGATAACCTAAACAAAAATTCTGCTAAGATTTATAGAGGAAAAAAATTTCCTGAACTCGTCCTCTAGTTAAATTAGCAAAAAGGAGCTGCACGCACCTCATTGGGCCCAATTTCCTCTACGTGGTCAATGCTGTGGTTGTCGCTAAGTTCCTCCAGCTCAAAGAACTCCTGTATTAAAAAATTAGACGTTAGCACACAGGAAGCAAACTCTTAAAAATACCATAATGAAAGACAATGTTACACTATACTTATGATAGAATAAAACACAGGACAGAACATAAGTGTACGCACACTGAAATCAGAATGACACACATTGACATCCGTAATTTTCTCTCCAATGACATTGAA
Organism: Platorchestia sp. MABIK; assembly: GCA_014220935.1. Classification (NCBI taxonomy): domain Eukaryota; kingdom Metazoa; phylum Arthropoda; class Malacostraca; order Amphipoda; family Talitridae; genus Platorchestia; species Platorchestia sp. MABIK. The sequence continues at coordinate 71,136 of JACJUY010004299.1, forward strand.
TATTGATACTAAAAAAAGTATCAGACCAATTAACAAAATGATCATAAGTACCATGAAAGCTAAAATTAAAGGGAGAAAATGTAACAAATTTCCTGAAAAATATTCAACAGAAATCTCGTCAACTTCGAGCTCAACGAAGAAATAAAACGATTGTGTGCTGGAAATCACAACTTTCAGTAAATAACAGAAGCGCAAGACGCATCCATCTGTGATGCCGGAACGACCTCCGACAACGCAAACTTTAAATTCCAATGCTCAAACTTGTGAGCAACTCATTCATGCAAGAATCTCAATACAGTTGAACAATTTGCTCGAAAACTAAACTTCATCACTCATTTATAGAAACAAATTTTATGTATATAAGAAGAAAAGATACTTAACGCCTTAACTCTGATTCACCATCAGAAATTTTGAAAGCACCTCCATTTACTTTGCTGTTACACCAAAAAATTGCCCAGGTACAAATTTAACGACATTTCTTCGCCTCATCGTTCACCTCATCATACAGGGTAAGAATATTAAACCAAAAGAAGTGACGGATATTCTATTCTGTAGCATTTAATTTCATGAAACTCAAACTATTCTGAACCTACGCTGGCCCATCCACTAATCCGTAAGGACTGCACGGACTAGTTACCATTTTGTAGCTGTACATTTCAAGTGCGAAATATAATACAGTGTTGAACTCAAACGCCCCACACCTAGTTCAGGAGGAGAAGTAGCAAACCAAAATAATACCTGCAGCCGCTGACAAGATATGAGCGTCTCTGACCCCATCGATATCGCCATGGGGAAGAAAAGCGTCATGACGAGGCGAACGTTGTTGATCAGGGCGCTGGTAACGAATACCTGGAAATATTATGGAGACAGAAACTGTTAGACGGATCGTAGGTTTAGGAATAGAGATAAATAATAACTTTACTGCGTATGCTAATTACACAGGGACGCTGAGGTCAGTCGTGAGGTAGTGTGATAATTATTTTAAATCGCGTACAGATTCGGAAGGCATAGTTAAGTGCCTCCCTACATTGGATGACAGTTAAACATCTCTATGATGGATGGAGATGTTGACAACGAATAGCTAAAAAAAGGCAATAGACTTCTCATGCTCAGGTGGATTCAGTCCTACAACTATTGAATATTTGCAATTCTCTGTCGTTGACGATTAAAAAAATGGAAACAAATTTTAATATTCTATGGCTAACATTCATCCATTAACCGTTACCTTAATTAAAAACTTCAACGTTTTTTGGACATGAATGCATCCAGAAATGAAACAAAAACGTTCAAAAAGCATATGCTTCAATCCGAGAGTGAAGCGCACGACACACTTTGCTCGGAAAACATCCAGCCTCGACGAACTCAACACACAGCATACAACACACTCAGTACAGCAGCAACAAGGCCACCTTCTCAGCAGTGAGGACGTTGCCAGTAAGCACGTAGGTGAGCAGGGCGAGGAACACCACCAGTTTCGCAGATGTGAAGAACAGAGACATGTTCACTGCCCGACAGTAGTTGGTGCGCATCACCACGTCTATCTCCGACCTGCGGAGTCCGGTTAGCATGTAATTGATGGCCCGAGTATGCATGCATGCCTCAGTTCTTATTCAATAATCACAAATAAACAGATTTTCAAAAGATTTACACATTAGCAGCGGCGTAGCAGGCATCGTTTCTCTCTTTTGTCGGCATGGCTATGCTGCCTGTTGTTCTCCTGGCAAAAGTTCTTTAGTTTGAGATTTATGTAAATTTAATTTCACCCTTAATACAGTACGTAGCATAACAACGGGTCGGCATTGAAACAATAATTATTGTTGAGGGGGAGAAGTTAGTTTCGATATAAATGTAATCAGTTAGAAAAAACTCGATGCAAACTTTAATTCAAGCAATACAAGAGCAAGTTTGCAGATATGAAAAGATTAAGGAGGCGAAAAGGTCTGAAAAATTTTGAATTAAATTATAAATTAGTTTAAGTTTCAATAACCATTAAATACTCCCAAGAGAGTAATAGAGGAAGATGTCATGTAGAACTGAATTAAGGGAAAGAGGAATATATATGCACAAGGTGAGTCCCCCCAAACTCTATGCGTAGAAACTGCAAGAATAAAAGAAGTTTATGAAACAAGATAAAAATTGAAAGAAAAACTAGGTGCTGAAGAAAATGAGAACAGTGAAGCGAAAAAAATAGTCTAACACAACAGAAAGAAAAAAGAAAAGAAAAAACATTTATTTCCAATAAAGTACAAACATGAAACGTCGATACATTGGATT
>JACJUY010004300.1:1963-13388 GCA_014220935.1 Platorchestia sp. MABIK
GTTCTCAGCGTAAATATATTTACAATTAAAAGCACTCCCAAACGCTGTCGTGAGTTTTAATTTCTAGCGAGCTTCAGTACTTTTATACTTGATGATAAAATGACCGTACATTTTGAAAAAGGATAAACTTTATATTTTTCACATTTCTTCGGAAAATTTTAGAGTAAAAGAATGTTTCCTAGTATGAGGAGCGTAATGAATATTTATTGCTTTCAAAAACATAATATGTGAATATGGGATAATTCAATTTTAGGAATAATCTGGTAAACAACAATAATTGCTGATTCTGTAATGGATGACTCAAAGCATGATAGAGATAAACAGAAACTCAAATAAGGGGGATGTTGAGTTGATTTACATTTTAAATAAGTAGACAACTCGGATTATGTAGCCAACAACTGTAACCGCTAAATGCCATTGAGCCCTGTTTCATTTGAATGAGTGTTTTCAGGTATACCTCGCGGCAAGATGTGTCCACACACAAGCCCACTTTCTATAGTATAAATAAATTAGCCCCACGACTGAGTGTTGTTCTGCCAGGAGCGTAGAGTTACGCGTGCAATTGTGTACTCGTTTTACTTAAAAAGTTGATCTATCCACCCGAGAAGAATATCAAGAGGCCAAGAACTGTTGTATTGCCCTGTTGTCCCTGCCTTAAAACCCAGCTCACTTTTAGAAAGAACCTGACACAAATCCAGCAGAAATTGTAAGTCAGAGACTCCATTTATTGTTTCTTCGTTCGCAAACTTTTCCCATAAATTTTTTGAATGATTTTTCCCTCGCCAAGAATTCTTTCAGCGCTTGAAATGTACTCAACTCAATCGCAGTTTAATGTTGAGTTATTTTTCGTATTTTTCCAGCAAGCGCTCCCAAATGCGCTGCGGAGTGCATTGACCAAAACTGAGTGTCCCATCGGGATCAAATGGCTCTGCTAACGAGGCTTTTGTTTAAAAAGCGGCATCAGTATCGGCTTTCGTTCGCTTTTGCCCGAACCCAAAAATCTGGGTCATCTGTGTCTCATTTTAGGCTTGCACCGCTTCATTGCCTTAGATGAATGTGAGAGCCAATTTTATGAACATGAGGCAAAAATGCGTAATATACAGAGAAGCATTTTACTTCAAAGGCTGTTGCACTCGGCAAAATAGCCGTTAACTTTGTGCACCTCTGACATTATTGTCGCTGGACATCATGTGGTAGCAATTTAATTTTTGGGCCCCACCACAGATAAAAGGCATTGATAAATCGACTAAGATCTAAAGCAGATTATCATTTTACCATTCATAATATATTCCTAGTTTAACCACTGCAGCCTCAGCAAGAGGTGATCTTAGCAGTGATGTTCAGTATTGATTGATTTTGTCAGCAAGCTTCTAGAACGCTCATTCGATTGGAGGCTCAATGGCTCTCAGTTTTTGAAGCAATAAAGCTCAATGCTTCCATTGGGGAATAATTCATTACAAATTAGGTAAGCGAGACACCTCTGCGTGATGTTGTGCCATGCGGGTCCTTTTTTCTCCAAGGAGGATTTGTATTACAGATGAAAAAAGTTGGCCAGGTACTCAAGTATTCCGGAGCTGCTTTGATTGTTTAACATGAGTTTTAATTCTGTTTACCCCACAACTGCTTCTCATCTTGAGTTTTTATTGTTCCAAATGAATTAAGAATCATGGAATGCAATTATACATATTTTCTATTTTATGTAACTACAGCTCATGAAAATTTGTGCAATGGAAACGCTCACATCCATTCTCGTTTTTATTTAATTTTCCACAGCTGATCTCTGAAGAGCATTGCTACCGCAAAAATATCAATAATAACTAAATAGCAGTAATAGGAGGGTGTAAGAACGTAGAGCAATTCACATTTAATGGTCTTTCGACACATGAACAATAAATGTTGCCTCGATTTTAAGCTCACGATGAAGAAAAAAAAAGAAAATGAGCCGCCCAATGAAGCAGTTTGCCTTCACCTTTGAAGTGAAGCACATTGGCGCGTTTCGGATGAGGAGCGTGCAGTGAATGAAAAAGGTACCTTAAAAGTCCTTTTTTGAATTATTCAGCTATTCAATATGTTTTGAAGAGCTCTCAGAATTTATTGTCTCAAATTCGTTCACTTAAAAAAGTTTAAAAAAAACAATTACGACACAAGGTTTGGGCATGAAAGCTGCGACCCGTAACTTGTGCAGAGTGTGACCAAATTAACCTTTCACTGGTCATCAGTCCTATAACCATTCAAATCTTGCAATCAAATCCACATTCCCCGTTGAAAAATGCTCGCAACGCACCAACCGCGTTCAAAAATGCCGAGTTTTGACAGCTGCATCATCGCTCACTGCAGCTCATTGATGCAGCTGTCAAAATTCCTTTTCATCTCTGCTAAACGTGAGATGAAGGAACTGTACTATTGATTTTTTCTATCAGACGTGAGATGAATGAGCTGTCTCTATCATTTTCTAGTCAGGTTTTATTAGGAGATACTAATGGTCGCATAACTCGTGTGAATGAAGCCTAGGCAGCTTTCAACTCTACATGCCAGTTGGTTTCTGAGTGTAAATTAACTCTAAAATTTGCTTTTGTCCTCGCGATATTTATGGACCTTGAAGGTTTCATGGATTTTTAAGCGTTCGTTGATGAGTCTGCATGAAAATTTCGTAATAAGCTGGAAATTACCAATAGTATTTGCAGTCAAATATTCAAAGCTATACTGAGCTACTGGGCCAGTAGCTGTCACAGCATAGTGGAAAATAACACTAACAGAGAAAAACAACAGGAAATTTCAGCACCTAAAACGAAGTTTTTATTAAATATGTAAAAAGTATCAAAGGGTAAAACACCCCCACCAACGAAGACTAAAAAATAAAATAAGTCTTCGAACCACCCAACATTCTCGCTTCCCGCTCTCCATCACTTCTACCTCAACCTGAAAAAGACGAACGACCGGAAAAAAATCGCCGCTGGCTGGCCAAGACACCGTAGAGTTTTCTTATGGCAAACTTGCCTTGTGTTTTCTAGAGCAGGAGGTCATTGAGCACTTGATGACGTACCTCAAGAATTGATCCAAAGAACTGATTCTGATCCGAAAGCCGGGCACGCGTGCGGCACTCAAAGCTAAGCCTCATGGAACGTCTCGTAGCGTATGTTATTCAGCACAATAGCTGTGCGTGCAAAAAATACTAAAATAAACGGTATTTAATGCGTGTTATTGATGTTCAATCTTCAAAATTTATAGTGGATGGAATGAGTGTTGGAGGTATGGCGGATCAAAACTTAATTTGTCGCATAGAAAAGAGGAGAAATGAAGACTATTGAGATGAAATGCGAAAGTGAGAGAATATATAGAGTATCGTAGGGATATTGAGAGGAAATTTAGAATATTGTAGGGATATTGAGAGAGAACATTTAAATATCGTACAGATGATCATTCTTCAAAATTCTGACTCTGAGTTGTTAACATTATCTTGTCATTATACTTCATTATAATGAGAAAAAAATTGAAAGAACAATATCGAAATTCGTATTACGGAATAAAAATTATTCAAATTGAATTTTACGAAACATAATTCAATTTCAGCATTATTTTCAGCAAGCGTTTCGAACGAGAATGCTAGAAAGTAAAATGCTAAATCGGAAATTGATTCAAATCCGTAACGAAACTTAAAAATACTCTAAAGAATGGAATGTGAAAACAATCAAAATAGACGCTGTGCAAATGAATAAAATGAAAAATCATTCAACACTAGTTTTCAAACAAGTCTCCGCAGAACAGAAAATTGACCTTAATTTACACAACAGTTCGATGACGCGGAATCACCGACATCGGGAAACTCAATCGTAGGTAGAAAGACAAAGACGCTCGCCCAAATTCGAGCTTTCGGGTGCTCTAAGACCTAGCGCTGTTGAAGTAAGAGAATTGAATTCCAATAACGGTATTTCAGTGAGTATAGTAGATATTTAGGTAGCTATTACGGATATTTCAGTACCTATAACAAATATTTAGGTAGCTATAACTATATTTCAGTAGCTATAACTGATATTTGATTTGAGTTGCTATAACGAATATTTCATTTGAACCACATCCTGGAACGGTTACAAATCCTTCTTTGATTACCTTTTTTTGGCCCTGCCTTGAAATATTACGGGTTAAATAGGTGTAGGCAAACGCTTGATGTTTCGAAGGTCCAAAATATAATGGCTTAATTAAAACTCATCAATTCCTCGTTGGGTTATTTTTAACGATTCATGCTCTATTATCCATCGCTGATGCGTTTAAAACTACATGTTTCGAGTATAAATCCACACGAATGTTTTCGATTACGGATGGGAGCTGTAAACATTTTCCTAGATTATTCTCTTGATCTTAGCCATTTTCAGTTCAATGACCTACGAATTTTTCCAAAAGCTGATTGCGGCTGTAAACACTTTCCAATATAATTGGCTTAATCTACCACACTTTTTAATTCGATGACCTCAAACAACTTGTCCGCCGCATGATTCTCTCCGTTGGGAAAAGGGAGAACTTAGCTATAATTCCCCACTTTACCCAGGTGTCGGAAATGAGTACCGGCTTGACCGGGGGGAACCGTCATCGCGTCTTGATGTTAGTTATAATCTTTTGAAAACCCAATGTACACGATGGTATGTCTCAGGCTTGATTGGAATAAAACATCCTTTTCTTTCTTTGTTGAAAACTCGACTCTTCGTGGGAACAAAACACTGGAGAGAAGGACGTAATAAATAACAGCTCCCCCAACAAATGTTGCCGTTCAACCCGCCTTCCTCTGTGGAACTCTATTTCCACAATCTATTTCCAAAAAAGATGATTAAAAAAAAATTCATTACTTTTTAAAATGATTTAAAATAAAGATCCTTAGTTGATTTATTATCAGCATTGGTGTCGTAATACCCATGTTAATAGATGAAACAAAGTATCGTGAGGTCTTTGCTCCCCACGATCTGCTTCGAATCTTTGCTTGGAACGGAAAGCAGTTCTCCCGAAGCTGCACCATTCCAGCCATTGGCTGCAAGCAGCGGTCATTGCTTGGTTGCCATTAAGCTGTTACGATTGAGCAGTTCCTCCAAAGACACAGAGCCGTTGCCATTACGGCAACTGCGACGAAGCCGTTGCCATCAGGGCTGCAAAGTCGCTGCCATTACGGCAACGGCGACGAGGCTGTTGACATCAGGGCTTCAGCCTCCGATGCTTACAAAAAGACGAGCCCGAATTAAGGACGAATCTTCGATAAATTAGTCACTGGTTAAGGTTTCAACATAACTCAAAAAATTGGAAACCAAATCAAATGATGTTTATTCGGGAGCTTTCAAGGGGATGAAAAAAATTGAAAAATCACTTTCATTATATGACAGATTTTGTCAGTTTTCAAGATATAAAAATCAAAAAAACAGAGACTGCGGAGAGAACAAAAAGTCAGTATAAATCACATGCATCAGGATCCTCAGCATCTTTTCGTTTCTTTTTGAGATTTTTTCCAAAAGCTCTTAAAGGTTTCGAGACCAAAAACCAAAAGTACTAGCCATCCATCTTAGCGTTCCCGCAGAGCTTAGGATCAATAAAACCATAAACTAACTTTTTATCATCAACAAATAAATAAGTGCGGCCTCCCTTACGCACTGTGAATATTCACAAAAAATAGTTGACGTACGAGCACCGATATAATTCTTCGAGGACATTGAAAGTAATGTACGCATAAGGAGTGGTCATATCCCAAAGCTTTCAAACGTGGAATTTCTCACGAAATCGCTCAGCATTTTAAAATTTGGAACCAAACCTTTCATGCGCCATTTTTCATTGAAAAATGTTCTCGTCACAGTCGAAATCTGTCATAATTATATTCTTGCTCAGCGACCGCTACAGATTAAACTACTCCACAGTGCTACCGTAACATAGAATACTCTATAATCTGCCTTCAAAAATGATGGGAATTAGCCAGGTGAACGAAAACCTATCTGTTGTGAAAAGCCGCTTGTACAAGCTTCCGAAGCCCCGTGGGTACTTGCGTCATACCCTGTTCCGATTGTTCCCTCAGGGGAAAACAACTATTAAATCTATGGAAATTAACGCTACTAGGGGGGAAATGTGGGGTTCTGAGCCGAGAGTTAGATAGGCCTTCATTTTGTTTGAATGAAATGTTTTTTGTTTTGTTAAGAAACATTTTTTTTCGGTTCACTACTGTCCTGTTTTTCAGCACCTGTGACTTTCTTCTTCAACTTTTGTCTTGTTTCTTAACCTTCCTTCTTAACTGACTGTTTCTATGCGCCCGGGATCCAGTGCGAGATCACATTTCGAGCATACATAGATTCCGCGTTCTCTTAACTCCTTACTAATTGGTGCCTTCATTTTTTTTCTCTTTGAACATCCTTATTGTGGTAGGAGAGACTAAAACTCGCAATAGAAAAAAAAACACTATCGATTTGTGCAATTTGCTTACCGTTATAGTTCTTTTTATTTACACGTTCAAAATCCTTATCACACAAAGGTCGGGGAGCTGCAAAAATGGTTTTTATTGCAAGCGGTACATTTAGACGCACTGTAGTTAAATCACTGTTATATTTAAACGCTCTGTAGTCGAACTTCTGTTAATTCATGTGTTAGAAAACATTGATATACAACCCTGTACGCGTACGCTGGATAAAACTGTAAAAAAATATAGTTCATAAGTGGAGAAGTCATTCCCTCAAGAACCTACCGAATTTCCATTTTGACTCTCTTCCATAATTTTATTTTTTCTCATTTTTTCCTGATTTTACGTTTCAATGCCAGGGGTTTGAGGTCAAAACGTGGCGTTTCGTGGACCAAACTATTAATTGTGGCTTTTTATTTATCCAAATATTCCTTCGTTTCGACACACATTCTCCGTATTGAAATTTCTTTCCCCTAACTTGCCCTAGTTTGACGTTATAATTTAAGCAACAGCAAAGATCTTTTGCTATCGCTGTAATAAATAAATAAGTACTGGAAAGCGTAAGCTTGGTCATCTGTATACAAAATTTTCCAAAAGAGGCTCTGTGAGAGTTAAGTTAAATAGTTTCCAGCATAGCTTTCGGAAATCGTGTTGGAGCGAAAGGAGAATTAGTAAAGTTAAGGTTTACATTTAATACGAAAAGGTTACAAAAAAAACTCGCTATCTGCCTCTTACTTCACAAAATTTCCTTTTGGAAGATAACAAATAGTAAAGAATACACATTATACATTCCGGGCACTATGACAAATCGATTAAAAGTGGAAATAAGCATATATGAGGCTTATCAGCCACATTACTCCTAGGAGTGATTTGTCAAGTAGAATGGACAACAGTCCTACGGTCCCGTGAAGTACATAGAAGTTAGGGAATCTTTTCCCTCCGGATAAGGAACACGGCGAAAACGCGTCCTGAGGACCAACTTCGAATAATGGCACGGAGCCATAGACATACCAAGGAGATTAAGGCCGTTGGCGTGGTATCCTTCTTCTACCCATGTCACTCCCGCGCTGAAACTCCACGCGGGCCTATGCTGGCCAAAAGTTTAGCAGCAACTCATGATGATGAAGGTTGCTTGAAACAAATAATGAGAATTCGGCGGATGCGTCATGCCGATAAGATAGTTAGATGATGATGATGACGACGGTAAAAAGGTCCGCGATTGCGTGCGTACCGAGGCACTACGGTGACGGCAGGATGAGACCGAGAAAACACCCAAGCTTAGGTGCGTTGCGACACGACAGGTGAACGAAGAGTAAGGGCTGCCGATTGCGGAGATTTTTCTCTTAGGTCGACTTTGAAGGCGGACTTTCCCAAATATAAAAAGGCGAACTATTAAGGTATGCACACGATTTCATGAGAGGACAAAATTTTACAAATATAATTTGTAAGAAAATTGTACAATCTGTGATGATTGTGTCCCTGATTTGTACGGGTTCACTATTTCATACCCTGAACTATTCGATGAGAAGTTTTTTCTCGAAATAATATTCTATGAAACCGTGAAATTTCTGTTCTTAAACACTCCGTAAACTTTTAATTTATTGTCACTGATTGGGGTTAAAGCCTCGAAAAAGATGAAATTCGCTTCTCATAGACAAATAATTCAGCTTAAGTTGAATATGAACGAAAAAATTCGCATTGATTACATTGCTTAAATTCGTTTTTAATTTTTATTGTATTTTCAAAATTTCTTAGGCTGTACATTATGCTTTGCCCCATCTGTTAATTTTTCATAACAGCAACTCCCGACTGACACTCTCGCTTGATGGGGAATAATAATTGTAGAAACCGTTTTACATGGAGTTAGAAACACGGTCCGCATCCTTCACTCACTTACTAGATCATTGAGGGCACACCAGATGGCCCTGAGGCGATAATTATCAGGTTGAAACAAAATTACTGTCCGATTTGAAGATCTTGGGTAAAAATAAACAAGCCAATGAAAACAGTAATATTTATTCATCAACAAACTCTCCATTACATTCATACACCTCATTCCCCTTTTCGACAAGCTTATAAATGCCTGGCTTGTAAAATTCTATGGACTTAGAAACAAAATATAAATTACGCTCTTCTTCAATCTCTTTTCCTGTTGCTTGCCTAAGTCCACTCAAATAGTTTAGCAGACCTCGGAATAAATGTAAATCAAATGAAAGCAGCAAGGGCCGGTGAATATAGAGGATGAGTCAGTATTTTCTAGGCAAGTCTCGGACACAAGAACAGCCAACTGATCGGAATCATGTGTTCTTCGACGACCTTTCTTTGGCTCATCTTTTAAAGAGAAATCACCACTTCGAAAGAATAAAAACCATCTTCTGCAATTTCATTCATTCACTACATCATCCCCATAAGTTCTGAATAGATTTTCCTTCCCCACTTGCATTAACAATAATTTGACATTCGAACAGAAAAACATTTCATAAGTGATCTTTAGATGGGACAAACATGGATTCCAATGTTTATAAAAAATTTGAACGGAACAGAAATAATCTGAAAGAAAATATTTTAGTTTAATCGCATAAATATACCACACTTATAACAGAATGAAAATAACTTACAAACCTAATTTTACACATTCGTTGTAAAAACCGCATGTTACTTTTGCACTGACCTGAAATGTCAGATTTTCGCGTTTGTGTGGTAGCTATGCAATCAGTTACAGACTCAAAACAAGCAGCACTTAAAATTTGCTTCCCTTCTAAACTTTGCGTTTGTTTTGAGCGACAAATTTTGACCAAATTAAGAAAAGTTTTCAATTTGGGTCATAATTTTTGCTCTTCAAAATAGAATAACATGTTTCAACACTTTTTTAGGTTATGAGGGAAACCAAGAAAACTGAAGCAAAACAATATAATATGTTCAACATACTTTTTAACGTGATAAGGCAAAGCAAGTAAGCTGAAGGTCCAATAGCGAAGCCTAGGGGCATTTTGTGGGATGTGTAAGGTTGAGAGAAGTTCCATGTCAGCTCTTGACACGATACTCAAAGTTCTGTAGAGTTTTACTCCAATCGTCTGTCTCTGTTACTCAGAAACAAAAGTGAAGGACGATGTGACCTCCGTCGCCCACGTGCTGTACCCACCAACATCATACGCTCGCTTCATATTTCATTCAAATGGCCTCAAGATAGCGTCCCAAGCGGCCTATTCCAGCCTGTAAGTAAAGGTTCTATTTGTATACCTAAAAGTGCTGTGAAATCTTTGTTTCATGTTTAAACGCCAGATTTCTCCGGAGAAAATACTCAGCGTTTCTCGGGTCCGGTAAATGAGGTTTGAGAACAAGTTTAGGGTTTTTCAATTCCGGTAAATGAGGTTTGAGAACATGTTTGGTGTTTTTCAGTTCCGGTAAATGAGGTTTGAGAACATGTTTGGGGTTTTTTCAGTTCCGGTAAATGAGGTTCGAGAACATGTTTAGAATTTCTCGGTTCCGGTAAATGACGTTTGAGAACATGTTTGGTGTTTCTCGGTTCCGGTAAATGCGGTTTGAGAACATGTTTGGTGTTTCTCGGTTCCGGTAAATGCGGTTTGTTTACCGCTCTGTTTTCGCATCTGCAAGCTTCTCCTTCAACTATTGTAACTTCTGAGTGGGATTTAGATCATTTTGTTCGTAACACTCAACTCAGGAAGTTGTAAATTAGCTGACGTTTATTTTTAGGGCCAAAAACAGTTTTTGCGATCATCTTAAAGAGAACATCATAGATTATCTGCGAAGCCGAAAAAATGCCGGCGAGAAAAACTGCAACTCATGTTAAGTTTGATCATCCTGAACAGCTGAGGTAGACGTTACAGTTACAATTGCATTGTATTATAAAACAAATTCATCATTAGCTGCATTATTAGCTGTGCTCATAAAAACGAACTCATTTTGCAAAATAAATTAGGTCTCAACATTTATTTAATGCTAAATTTTCCTCTAAACGAATAATAGTGATTAGAAAATAAGATGTCGTACGAATTTGGTTTGGGTTCTGCAGTTCATTTTCGTCTAAACACGACATTGTAAATGGATTGCTTGCCACTATTTGTCTTTTTATTAACGTTTTTTTCGCTCACCTAACACCATTTATAATCTAATGTCTCATTTATATTCATTGCGAAGTTTCTTCATGCAGTTAATGAAATTAGCTGTCTTTTGGAAGTAACACACATCGATTTGTCTTTATGTTAAAAATTTACACTTTATACTTCCATTTCAGCTTCTTCCATACAGACCTGTGGGACGCCATTTTCTACATTTGTACAGTGTTTTTTCATTTTAACAGAATTAAATACGATATTATAGCCCCCGATCATGATTAATGATATTATGCAAGTTATTCATATTTTAAATCGACGTGAGCTTCCTGACAAATGTACAGCTCAAAGTACCTTTAATGATGCTTTAAAATTCACTTTTCTCGAAGTTGAAATTGCGATTGGAGACCCAAGCCCAATCACACCGCGCAAAAAGCAGTGAACAGAAACTGTTCCTCGCCTTAAAACTAGAAATCCCTAATCCCGTACATTCTCCGTAGGCTGACAATGCACGTTTCTGCCTTAGAAAAAACACGGCTCAGCGAAATTGAACGGGGGCTTTAGGTCTCAGAGGACTCAGTTTAGTGGCCTTATTTTGAAGTTTATTACTGACTGCAGTAAAGACTTTGCACTTTACCGCAAGAGGTCCTCGATTTTACGAGGGTCAATGGAGATATCGGACTTAAAAATGAACAGCTGGAAAGAGCCAAATCAACGCAATAGATTCCCTGGAAATGAAGTGCTCGGGTCATTTTACGTCGAAGAATGATGTTGAAAATCTGGATAGCAGTAAGAAAATTAAAAATCCAAATTTTATCAGTGCAACCCGTAGATCAACGTAAAAGAATCACTGAAATTGGAGGGCTCGCGTTATTTTGAATAAAACAATCATATTGACTGTCTGGGTGCCAATAAAAAATCGGATGAATTATCA
>JACJUY010004300.1:13624-32076 GCA_014220935.1 Platorchestia sp. MABIK
AAAATTAGACAAGTCCACTCCCATTCTCGGCAGCACTGAAAGCACCCCACGCTATTCTAATGTCTTTTCCGTGTCTAGAAAACATACCGTAGTAGCACGGTCATATCAGAGACTACCTTTGGCATCTGACTGGTGTTTAATCATTCTATTTCTTGCACATGTTAAATATTTTCTACTTCATCGCCTCGATGAGTACGAACTTGGATATTTGCTCTTCGAGTTAAAATTTTCAGAGCATTTCTCAGCCAATGTTGGTTCGTTTTAACATTTAAGTTTCTGGCATTCAATGCTGATATTTCCAGACAAAATCAAACAGTTTCCTCTCCATGGGTTCGGTTCAATAATTACACTTCGAGATAAAATTCTCAGATCCCTTTACTGCCGATGTTGGATCGTACTCATACTAACGTTTCAAAGAGAGTAGGATTGTTTTTCTTCAACCCAAAAACTGTTATAACTGAAAGTAATATAATTTCTCGTTTTATTTTTTTTTGTCTGTTAGAACATAAGATTTCTAAGGCTTCCAAACATTTTCCAGAAGCACAAGAGTACAGTTGAAGGAAGCTCGATGACTACTTTTTTCAGGTCATAAATGGCTGTCGTTGGCACCTACAGATCGGTGGCCACACGTACCTCCGGCACTCCGAGCTACATCACGTTGAGGGCCTGGCCTTATCACGCATTAAAAGTTTAAAACTGCCTTATTCAATTGCTCAGCTGTGGGTTATCTAGCGTGAAATTGGTGAAAAATTACAAAACTGGGCATTGAAGATCCGCGTATGGGAAATCGCTTTTTCTTGAGCTGTGGCAGCTCACTAAAGTGTCGTGTGGTTGGAACAATGGAGCGGAGAGAGCTCTAGTAAATTACCTTCCTTGTCATTAGCTTCTTCAATTTTGCCGTGGCGGGAATCCAAGTGAAATCAATACTTAAAGTTGCATGTACGTATAAATATACTTCTTAACAATGAAAAAGCGAAGGTTTTTCGCATGACCCTTTCAATTTCTCCACCTGCCCCTGACTTCTTATACTGCTCTATGATTATTGAAAGAATTCGCCCTGAACCTCCAGAAGCATCTTCTTCACCTGAACAGTTAAGCGTCAAAATGAGTCAAATTTTACGTTATTTTTCGGTTATCTGAATATGATGACACTAAGTTCAGCTAAAAAGTTGAATGTAGGCTAACATGTAGAAAAATTTCAGCGCGTTCACACAAAAGCAAATCGATAATATAAAATAGAGTCGAATGATATCTGCAGATTCCTGTGGTTGGGAGTGTGCTTGAGTAATAAAAGAGAGTCAAAGCATGAGTGTTTTAAATATTTTTAAAATTTAAAACAAAGATTCACCATTCATAAGACTTTCTTGAAGATAAATTCAAATCCTTCCAAAGCTTGTCGTCTATCACTGACAACTTTGTTCTGAAGCTAAAACCTAATGTCTGTTTCTATAGGAAAACACACTTGGGGGACAAATTGTGTAACAAGATCTCTAGGCTTACGCCCTTGGGGAACAAAATCTACAGGGAAAAAAGCTAAGAAAGAAGCAAAACTCGTTACAACTAAGACAACATTTTGAAGCTCCCGCAGAAGTCACAAACATCACTCCAAGAATTCTGTCTGACGGAGGGAACATTTTTGCAGGTGGTGGAATGACTGCATCGTGAACATTGAGTTTGCAGTGTGCGAACTTCATGGACAAAAACAACGTCTATTGCCGAACTTTATGAATAAGCATTGCAAAAAATATAAATTATTCTTCAATGATTACCGATGTACTACAAAAATAAAATATAGTAGTAACGTTCAAATTCACGTGGCAAATGCTAGATACATGAAATGAGCGTAGATGAGCAGAAAATAAGCATGAAATAAGTACAAAATTAACATGGATCAATGCTGAAATCAGCACAAAATGAGCGCAAAATGCTCATGAAATGAACACAGAATGAAGGGTAAAATCTTGAATTTAACCTCGGCATTTTCCAACCCCGTCACCATCGGCAGTGTATGGCAACATCAGATAAACATGTAAACAGCAGTCAGTTTTGCCCAGAAACAAACGGATTTATTTTGGAGAAGAAGCTAAAGCGTGTGAACAACATTTATATTCACTCGGTGACTGTCAGGATTTTGTATAGATAAAACTAAAACGTTTAGCGGCAACCATGTTCACACACTTGTAGACGGATTTATTTCAAAGATAAAGTTGAAATGGGTAAATGAGTATCATATTTACACGGTAATAGAGGGATTCACTTCAACGATAGTGCTAATGAGCGAATGTGGAACTATTAATTAATGTTTCCAGTGATTCCATTTATACGATTGTTCTCTAATGTGGTGGAGAGAGCAACTTGGAACAAAAAACTGCACAATAGGGTGAATAATATGGTAACAGAGTTCAATCGAATACGTATTCAATCGCCTATAGGATGAACTGCAATCGGGTGAACTCTGTAGGGCGAACCTGCAATATTTGGTAGGCGAGCTGTGTTCCCGAGCCCCACCATTGTCTTTCATTATTTCTCTTTTTTTTTTATTGGAATCATCCCACAGTGGCTAAATCAGCGGTTAAAACTAGAGTGCCTCAAACGAAAAATCGTCTCTCCCAAAAATAGGTCTTTGCAATGAATTTCTTGGATCACATTAATTTTTCCATTCAAGAATCATTCGCAGCTCTATTGATATTCCTGTTCTGCTCTCAAAATCAGTAGTAAAATTCAGTTTAAAAACCTTTGCGAATTCATGCCCACCTTAGAGATATGTGCATCAGTAATAATCCCAGGATGTGAACAGAAGGTAAAAAATTGAAAATGATTCCAATATTGTTTTCTCTGCAACAGTTGAATAACTAATTACTCCATATATGTTAACTTACTCGCCTATAATGCGGAATAAAAAACTCATACCATTCGTAGTTTTTAATTAAGTATCGAAACTGAACAGACTCTCTCGCGAACAAGAAGCTTCCAATGCATTTTAGCTTGCGCAAAATTTAGTTGCGATCGGCGAGTTGCAAAAATCTTTCCCAGGTCTTTTCTGTGAAAAATTTAACTTTACTTCCTGAGATTTTGAGGAGCTTTCTGAAGTCCTTTACACCCGGACGGAATGCCATTACTGGGCTTCCCTTCCTGCAAAAATGACCACCTACACATCGTTAGTCAAACGTCGACTTCAATGTAACCGCGATTTCCCCCGAAAATGGCGTTCCCTGGCCATAAAGCGAGAGTTCTGGGCCACCTGGTCGTTTTTAAAGAAGAACCTCACCTCCAATGTTCGTGAAACGTAGTCTATTTCGTTTTTTGATTTATGGAATGTGAAGTCTCTCGATTCATGATTTTTCATGTCATTTCATTTTTTTTCGTTTATCTTGATTTTGATTTATTCTTCGTTAACTTACAAAAGGAACATGTTGTTTTAAAAATTTTGTTCGCTTCTTATAACATAATTAGTGCATGTATAGTTTATAAACTCATAATAAGGTTGGTACTTGAAGCGTACTTTAGTAATTTTTCCTAAACTTATCTAACTAAAATTTTGTGGGTCTATGCAGAAGGAAAATACGAACGAAATATTTCGCTGAATGAATTCGCTTTCAATCGCTGAAATGTTACAAGCAATTTTAATCGCCATTTCATGAAAGCGATGCAATTATAATAGCCTTCAATTCACGAAGGCGATTTAATCATGAAGGTGATTTAATTACTTGATAAAGGAAGTTACGAGTTGGGTAATGCACGTCGGGGCGAAAGTATCAAGGAAATTACGGCGTTTGCAGCAATGAGACTCGAGTTAGACTCTTATTTTCAGTAAATGAGAGAATGTCCAACGCTTAGAGCGAGTAACAGCAAACGAGAAGTTGATTTTTCAGTCTGGAAACTCAACTTCCTGCTTTAGCGTTTGGTCAATTGAAGCCAAAATTCGTTTAAATGTTAACATCTGGAAGATTACCGATGAAATCGAAATTTACATATATGTACACACACACACACATATCTATATATAGATATTCTGTACTTCCATGATATTTAATTTGCATGTTATGATCTTCAAACACGAACAATGCAGAATTAGACTAGGTACACTCCGAAGAAGGATAGCAGGAGCTTCAGATGTGAGGGTCGGCAGTTTTTCTTCGAAGGTTTTATCAAGTGAAACCAATTAATTATGACAAACGTTCAACACTAATGACACAATCTCAACACGTACATGTGTATCAATTCGATACATAAGGGTATTCGATAAGATAGCTTGTATATTCTAAAATTGCCTTCAACAACCTTAACCCTCAAAATCATGAGTCTGAAAATGTGGATAAATTTCATCTACATTGACACCAACACGGTTGCTGAACGCAAAATATACGTGAAAAGAAATTTCAAATTTTCGACGGAACTCAAAACACATATTTCATGTCTGTTACTCTTGTTTCAAAATTCACATACATTGCAGGAGCTTCAAAATGTTGTTGTTGCCTCCAGCATTCCTTCCAACCTCATTTTAAAATTTTCTTCAGAGCTTAATGCATATATTTCACGTGTGTTACTCATGTTTCAAAATTAGCTTACATTGCGGGAGCATGAAATTGTTGTTGTTTTCAGATTGCCTGCCAACCCCATTTTCAAATTTTCTACCGAACTTAATACATTTATCGCATGTCTGTTACCCTTGTCTCAAAATTCCCTCACATTGGGGTAGCATCAAAATGTAGTAGTTGCATTCAGCCATCCTGCCAACTCCGGACATTGCGTCAAAATTAACTTACATTGGGGAGCATCAAAATGTTGATGCTGTATTCAGCCTGGCTGCCAACCCATGAAGTCTGGACTTTGTTCACGAAGCTGCTATGGCTCATAATTTGGGCGGGAACGCACGCTGAACGGCCGAGACAATGTGCGACATTTCTCGTTCAGTGTGTCGCAATCGAGCCGTGTCCCTTGTAACGACAGGTGCCGGTGCGATAGCGCACGCGTCTATTACCCGAAACAAATGGCGACACAAAGTGGGATGAGTCTCGTCCCATGAAGACGTAGCGAGTGTGTATGGCGTGTTGCAGCAAGCCGATGCCCTGGGGCAAATTTTGCCTCTGTGGCTCTTTGTGAAGTCGTGTCAGAACACGGCTGAGCATGAACATCTTGTACGTGTATCTTAACGTGACCAAGAAAGGTTCACGAGTATCTTGACGTGCCAAAGAAAAAAGTTTTACGGGCAACTTAACGTGCCTTTTTATTTCTTACAACTCAATTCCGCGTGTCTCTTCATGTGTCTCTGTGATTCTGTTAAGATTAATCTACGTTTTTCATGCCTTCTAGGAATTAATGCTAGTCCCTGTTAATTTCCAAATGCATTCTTCTGAACAAAAAATGGCTTTGTTTTAAAGGTACTAAAGTTCCTTATGTCTTGCTTCTTTCACTGAATTTTTGGAACATAAAAACGTCAAGTGTGCCTTTTTGAGACGTTATTCTCAGCCAGTATTAGTCTAAAGCTGTTTTTTAGCGCCCATCTTCGTTTTCAATTCACTAGATGTACGTCACGGTATACCATGATGTACGTTACGAGAAAAACAGAGGAATTTCCACCTAAAATATGACTAGTCAGCGTAAAATGATCTTTTCATTAATAATTTAGTTCATTTTAAGAGCTTAGGAAAGCCAAATGATTTTCACTATTTGATTAGTGTCTTTCACTACGGAGATTTGAAGATCCTAATCTACAAATCAAGGTATGAAATTGGCAAATTCATCTTTACTTGAAATTTCTGTGAAAAAACCGTCAGACTTTTCTCAAATTCTTGATCTTAATATTCAAAATACCTCGGTTTTAATTTTAGTTCGTGCAGCTGTAAGGCTTCAAATCCCCGGCGAAGAGTTGCTTCGCTTTCGGGCGGAAATATGAGAACTTATCAAAAGTTGAGAGCAAATTTCCTCATCTCGACGAGCAAGAATGTGGAGACGCTACAACAACATTGTACGGTAGCTATTCTAAAAACTAAAATAAAAAATATCGCAATTTTATGAAAGATTTCCGCTATATTCGAGAACCTGAATCCTAATTATTCAAGAATAGTTCATTTTTGTTCAAACCAGCTCTTTGTACTCTGGATTACATGAGAATGAGACACATCGAATGAGTTTCATCGTTATTTCTAGAGTTCATACTAAAGCCCTGAATCCCCGCATCATTTTGAACGCTATTATGTCCAAGGATTTTTCGTCAGCATTTTAGTCTGTCGGTCTATTTCTACAGATATAACGCTTCGTTACAAAATAGGTTGGTGAAGTAATTTGCTGTTTACAACACTTTAAAATTAGGCTTCGATCCATTTTGTCAACTAAAATTTAGATACGGTAGTCAAAAATCTTGACAAAATAATTTCTCATTCATTTTTCCTTAACATGAATACGTTCATTCACTTCTGAAAAATAATGCTACTTTTTATTACGACCGTTATCTTGTTTTTACAGCAATCAATAATTTTGAAAAAGAATGTTAGTTCTGATTATGAAAAGTTTCCTTGCCTTAATTCACATAAAGGTGCAAATATATATGCATGTTCCAATTTATTAAGGCTTAATCATGCATTATTTTGAAGTATTTAAAATATTTATTCACCCGAAGTATGTACATTGTCGTATATTAAAAAGTAAAATTTCTCATTTACATAAACTTGCAAACTTGTATACGGTTTCAAGCTAGACATAAGAATATATATATTTAGTATTGAACAAACAGCAATGTTAGCAATGAGGGCCAAGGAAGCTGTGAGGCTTCTATGGTAACTTCTGTATAAATCATAAATACAGTATAATAATACCTAATTATTTAGAACATTAGCAGTCCCCACTCCCTATTCTATGCTTTAAATCATTTCTGAAATTCAACTTAACCATTCTTTAAGGACTTATTTATTTCATGAAAATCTCGAATTCGTGAATTTTTGAATAATTTCATAAATTTTACGCAACCAATGTTCCATAAACTAAATATCTTAAGAAATTCCTGAATTCCTGTACTCTAGAACATTTTACAACGTAAAAAGTCCCCGGACCGAGTCCCCGGATATTTTGAATCATTTCATCGATCGTTCGCAGCCACCAATTAAGGGATTGAAATTTTCCGGAAATTCACAAATCGCAGGATTTAGGCACAATCTACATTGGAATCTCCCGGATAGAAACCATGATTATTTTCAATGTCCATTAGCGTGAACTGAATTTAACGAAAAAAACAGATGCTCTGAACCGTTCAGCTAACAACGGCTTATTTAAACGAACAAATTAAATTAAACAAAACAACCCTGTACATTTGTATACCCACAAACCTCATCAAATCGCCTTATTTTTTATGAAAGCTTTCACCGACAAAAATATCGTGCATAGGATCAGGGTTTGAGCTATAATAATTACATTAATGCGTTTAGGAAACGGGTTTCTAAGTTTCACCACACGTCGCAAGAAAATACATAGACCAATTTCCGCTTTTTCTTTCTTCTTCGTCAGAGAAATAGGGTAGTTTCTCGAGCAAATTTTAATACGAGGCAAACGCCAGGAGCCAAATTCTCCAGCAAGTAAGCGTTTCGTCCATTCAACGTGATTATGGTCTAGATTAAACTCAACAGTTCCGTGACGCAGCCAAGCGATCCTCAACTTGTCCCCATGAACGAAAATTAAAATAGATCTGTGATGGATTGTTCATTTCAGCCGGATGGTTTTGGAAGCCCCGACGATAGTTTTTACGAGTAAAACCTAAAGAAGAACTTTGTCGAGTCACAACACTCGTCGACGTCAGCTACTCTGCAAAGAAAAGAAAAGTGCGCAAAAACGCTGTGTTTTACTCTTCGGATTTCACAGCGACGGATCACTTCCAGTTTTTGGAGCTCAACTGACATCCAATGCTGAGCATCTTCTGCGAACGATAAGAGCTTGGAAGTCTTGATCCCTTGGAACCCATAAAAAGGGACCAGTTCCTCAGCCCTTCTCTATTTTTTCCGAGGTTGGTAAATTGAATTTGATCCCACATCTCAGCCTGTCTCGCCTTATTTTAAAGACATCTCCATGCGTCGTAGAAATGTGAATTGACTGAAATGTTGTGATTATGAACTTCAAAAAAAGTGGGTGTATATTTGGCGAGTGAGTTGTCAGTAACAATTGAATAGTTTTCAGAACACTGGGCGCGCATTCAGGATATGAGCACTCCTGAAGTATAAAAGCAGTATATCAGGTCTATCAGGGATATACAGGAATACTAGAATACTAGTATTCCTGTATTACTAGTATTTGCTTCTGTAGAATACTCCAGAAGCAATAAATAACCCAACTCGTGTAACTGACTAGTATCAACTGCTCTCCACTAGAAGATCAGGAAGATAATAAATAAAGATTCAAGAAACATATGCTCCCTGAGAGCGAAGTGAATTCAGCACCCTCAGAACTTCATCAAAAATCAACAGATCTCAAATAGAAGTTAATTAGCTTGCAACTGCAGTTCGATTATGGGTCTCAAAATACAGCTAGCTGGTTTGGTTTGAATATTCAGATAAATATGTGCTTTTTCTAAAAAGAAAAAAAATGAAGAAACTTTGTTCCAAACTCTGGAAGTGAAGAAACACAAATTAAAAAAAGTCAATTCTTGAGTTGAACAACATCTCCTCATGAAAATTCCAGCTTATGAGGACAAAAATTAGACCCGGTTTTCTTCAGTTAAGCGTAACTCGATGCAAGCAACGTGTTAGTTGAATTGAATACAATTTATTCATTGAAATAAACTAATCCAGTAGTAGGTCTCCAGTTTCACGTGCCCTCAAATGTGGCAGTGCATCCTTGCCCGTCCACAACTGCTTCACATTTGCCCACCCAATGCCGCCCACACGACACCAAATACCCAATACCAAATGACTTATGCAGTGGCGTTATGGCAATTGCCCTAGAGCTCACGCAGTCTCTTCATATCTATGGTATATCGACCGTATTCCTCACCCTCTGCTCCCTCACACCCCTGACATCCCCACCCCTGACATCCCCACTTTTCAGCCACAGCCACAGATCTGTCCCATAACTCAATGCAGATGCTGCTACACAGGAGCCAAACTCTCTCTCTCTCTCTCACGCATATTCTCAACACTTTCCCTACCAGACGCTCTTTGCTAGCTTCCAGATCGAGTGTTGATCCAAAGAAATTTTGGCAACCTTTCTCAGACAGTATTAACATTTTTGTGATCGACTTATTTTTCTGCTCTCACTCGAGTAACTAGGCTCAATTCTATGGGTGTACGAATTAAAACATTCGACTTATAAATGACGGGTGGACAAGCTACGGATGAATGACACCGAGTTGGACCAATTTTTTAACATTAATACGTGTCCAGAGTGCCAACGTTCATTTTCTAGTTCTAGCCATAATTTGCATCACCATTAGGGTTTTTATTAATATTGGAGATATTTTGTGAGAAGAAAAAATTATTGCATGATTATAAAATTTTGATTCCATTCAAGCGAAATTTGATTTCGACAAAACGAATTTTGGCTTAAGCAAGGCAAAATTTGACTTTTTCAAAACGAATTTTCATTTAATCCAGAGGACGTTTGACTTTGATTAAATTAATTTTGACATGAAAGATAGAAAATTTGACTTTGTCAAAACGAAAAGGAAATTAGACTTTTCAAAGCCAAATTTGCAGTAATTAATAAGATATTAATTTCATTAAAGTGTGAGGTCATGAGTAAAATAGGAAACAAGGTTTTTGAGTTCTGCCATGAGTCCTTCCAAAAGAGCTTTCAAGTATACTGACATTACTATGTTGTGAATATATTGAATTTTTTTAATGTAAAAGCATACTTCCTGAGTGCTGTTAAAGCTTAACGCACAATGTACTGACCATGTTTTGAAATTACCTTGTATAAGAATAAACAGCATAACATATACGTTTACATAGATGCTACATGTCAAAAGACTTTCCAAGGATATCCGTTTGATAACCTGATATAAGATAACCCTTCATTTGAGTTCAAAGTAGAAATCAAAAATAAAAGCAATCAGTCAATAGCGTTAAAATATTTCACATAAATATAAATGAATTTTAAAAAATTTAAATATTAATGTTCCGAGTGGCAAAGAGTGGTAAAGGAGTTTCCGTATGATCTATCTTAGCACTTTTGGACCATATCAACATGTTTCAATATATTTGATGCTTTTAGAATAATTTACATCTCCCTGGTGACATTTCATTTATTTATATATGATTCATTCCCAGTACAACTACAGATGTTCCTGATTTGTGGAAGTGTAACGCTTTTTTTATTTTTTAAACAATATTCGCTTCATGTGAAGTTTATGAGGTACCAGAAGAGTTCATTCACATTTCCCTCGTTCTCTGTTCAGTTCTGTTCTCTGTTCAGCTTGGTTCTCTGTTCAGCTCTGTTCTCTGTTCAGCTCTGTTCTCTGTTCAGCTCGGTTCTCTGTTCAGTTCTGTTCTCTGTTCAGCTCGGTTCAACATTGTAGCTGAAGTGGGGCACTCTCCTCATTTTTTCCGACGATATTTGCGGTGCATCATATTTGTGAGGCTCTGCACGAATTTAAATCAGTAAGAATATGGCATCCATGAGACAACCCGAACATCAAGAATTTCTTCGAGTAGAAGTCAAAACGATGATGAATGGTTTCGTATATGTAAGCACTGCATATTCATAACTTTGGCTTTCACATAGGATATTTTCAAGTACAGGCTTGGGATTCACATAACTTTGGCTTTCGCCGGTTGTGACGATTCCTCGAAATCATTGTAAATGTACTTATGATTTAAAAGCTCTTTTTTTAACACGAAAAAAAAACACGATGATTGAAAGCAAAATTGAAACAACACATTACTAGCATGCATTTTTGGTCGCAGGTGACACAAGCGCCACTGCATTACAATGAATAAAATGCTGGATTACAATGATTTAACAGCTTCGTTACAATGATTTAACTGATTCATCACAATGATTTTGTGCCATCATTTTTGTTTGAGCGAATAATGCAGATTGAGAAATTAAATTCTTGGCAAATTCGGGTTGTACTTCGCCATTCATTCCTGCTAAGAACTAGTTCATTTGTAAAACTAAAAGGAAATTGATTTCGTTCTGTCACATCTGCTACTCTCAATTCCATTTAGCAGCAATAGTCTCAAAAAGATCTTTGTTTGTGAATAAAGTTTCCTTAAATAAATTCCTACATGTTCTAAACATCGTTTGGTGTGCGCAACTGTGCATAAATTTTATATCTGACTATGATGTTAGACCAGACAATACTCAGCCCATTCAATTAACTGTTCAATCATTTGAAAGCTCGTTTCATTTCATTCTTTCCTCAAAAAAAATACCGATTTGTTGTGTACAGGTGTTAAAAGTT
Source organism: Platorchestia sp. MABIK (assembly GCA_014220935.1). NCBI lineage: Eukaryota > Metazoa > Arthropoda > Malacostraca > Amphipoda > Talitridae > Platorchestia > Platorchestia sp. MABIK. The sequence continues at coordinate 25,011 of JACJUY010004300.1, forward strand.
ATCTTACCACTTCGTTAGATAGAATAGTTTTTTTTAATTTTCATTTGAATCAAAGTTTAGAGTGAAACATATGGTTACTTCATAAACAAAGTTTGAACAATTGTTCAAAAGTATATTCTAGCTATCACAAACCTACTTGATTACATGATGATGAAATCAAATAACTCATACTGCATGATTACATAGTGATGAAATTTAATTAAGGATATTTGGGCGTCATAGTCAGATGGAATAAATATTATGGACTGGATTTACTTATTTTTGTTCGTGGGAAACCCAAGTGTAATTAAGATTTATTGTAGAGGAAAGTAAATATTAATAACACGGTATATTTTCCTCGCGGTTTAAGATTTTCATCATTTTAAATTATGAAGAAATATAATTTCACTTTTTAAAATTAAACTGCTTTCTGATGTAATAACTTGAAAAATATACGAAAGACCACATCCTCTTATCCATAACTCAACCTCACACGCAATATATTTCGATTTGTTGCGACATGTTTCTCTAAACATAAAATTAGTTTATATCTCAAGCTATTTGAACATTAGGTTCTCGTTCTAAATGCTACAGACAGTCTAAAGTCGCGAGCTAGGAATAATATGTAAGCTTTGAAAATTTGAATCTTTGTTTAGTGATCTAAAAGGATTTATATATGAAATATTACAAACATTGAAAGAGTGCCACCAAGAAATGTGCGTTCAAACATTACAATATTCAGTGCTTACCTATTCCCGAATTTGAATCTTCCCGAATTTGAACACTTTTCCCTAACTTGATTTACTATTTATACAATTAGGTCTTTTTACACAATAGCCAATCAAAGACTGCACGCAAAATTTACTAAAATCTTTCCGATTTCTCCCTTTCTGAATTGTCAGCCTCATAATTTTAAGGTCGATGTGTCGCCTGATCCAAAATATGTATCAGGCGCGCTGCTAAATTGCACAAGTGAAGGCAGGGCGATGGAGTCAGTTTTTCCATTCCATAAGGAAATTCCGGATTCTAATCCCCTAAATTCACAAGCTCATTTCTTCCTTTGAAAGCCACTAGCTGATCAACCGTTTCTTCTGATGACAGCCGACAGAGGAAATGCATTTGTAAATCAGTTCATTCTAGAAAAGAAAACAGCACAAAATGACTTCCAGCATTCTCCAAAACATTATTCAAAAGGTCCACAACGTGGCTTAGCATCTCTAAGAGTTTTTCTCTTCGCAAGAGTTTTTGATTATTTTAACACCTGTGCGAAGCGGAAGAAGTGGATTTTTAAATTTACACCGTGCTTTTGAATGTGGGTTGAAAAGATTTGTGCACTGATTACCCTCAACCAAAATGCAGGAAAACTCTACGGTAGCTTTTCGCTGGAAACTAGGCCACTCAAAATCCGCACATTGATAATCAAAAAATGAAAATTGCTTCTCATCAGCCACATAGCTTCGCATCACTACGAGTATTTACATCTAAAAATGACTTAGATTAAAAACTATGAACAACTATATTAAATACATGATCAAACCAATTTAATAAAATCTAAAGGTAGGCTTCTTTTTTCCGATGAATAGCACATAAAACTAGAAACTGTCTTGTTTTGACTAATTGGTTCTAAACACTAAAGTAAGTTAAATTATTACCTATTGTTAATAAAAACTTAAATAATGCTTATCCATGAAATACTATACAGCATTCTGTTAGAATACACTCACAATAGAAATGGCAGTCCAGTAATGTCAGATTTTATGACGGGATAGTAATAAGTTTCAGACATCTTTGTGATATTTAATTTAGCAGTCATGGAAAAATGGTTATACCTTATGGTTTATAAACCATGAAAAATGATTCATAAAAACCTGCTAGATTTGAAACAAGTAAATCTCAGCGTTCCATTTTTACAACCTGAAGCCTGATATGTTAGTTAAACCTTCTCCAAGTTTCAGAAGGTGCTCAGTTCAGTAACTCCATGTAAATTAACTATGGAATTCCGCAAGGGTCGATCGTAGGACCACTTTTATTTGTATTCCTTACCAACGATAAATTTACATCTACTGTTTTGTATAAATTCATTATTTGTACCGACGACAACATGCTTTCTTTACGCAGTACAGTAACTTGAAATGATTTAATGTATTATCACCTATTATCATATCATGTATAATCACCAATTTACGTCTTCATTAAATAACTAGCTCATTTCCATAGCTAAATTGACTAGCATTTTCTATCTATGGGTTGAATGAAAAATAGCTACAATAGCAAAATGAAATTGTATAATGTATTAAAATGATGAGAAAAACAAAATTAAAATTATGAGTTAACAAAAGCGAAACCGAAATCAACCGATGAGTGCCAAAATACCATAGGCATGTTGTGATACTCGGTACGAAATTTGCATCTTCACGTCTTAAGACATCAATAAATTGTCCGAAAGAAAACCGGCATAGAATTTTTTGCGTATGCTGTCACGTTAGGCCACTTCTAATAAACGCAAATCGTGACCATCTGAGCATGTAGTCTGCAACTGAAATCAGGTGTCTGGTTTATTTTATAAGCTACGAAAAATTAAGAACGCTAAACCAACAAGTTTGATTTTTGGAGAATTTTCCTAAGCCACTCGTTCTTAATTTTCAGCAACAGAAAATTAGTCTTCAGGTATCGAACAAGTCTAAATCAAGTTTCAATAATGCATCAATATTGTTTTTTTCCGCGACTTAATTATGAATGTGGCTAGGGATGCTTCAGGCACCCTGAAATCACATCATTATTCGTTGAATGAAATATACGAGAGTGCACGCAAAAAAATACCACTTTTATATTGAAATTTTCGACTGTGTCGTGATGACCATTGAAATTTCCTTTGTGGAAATCATGCATTTATAAGTTTAAAAAAATTCACCAAACGCATTTGGATTTTTTTTCCAATAATGCCCCCAAATCAAAAACCCCCGTCGCACTGAAAGCAAAATTTCATTTTCAATTACTCAAAACTAAAATTCCATCCAGACCAAGTAACCCATAAAAAAGACATACTTACACCACCGTGATCCATAGCACGCGTCCCTCACATAAGTCACATCCACTACCCATATCATAAAATGATCTCCTGTTGCTTGCACTTCATCGTCGACTAAATGCGCATGTAAGTATCGCGCGTCGGTCGAACCTCGCTTGATTAGCTTCACTTTAACTGAGGCAGCGCACACGTCGCAGCTTTGTCACCACACTCCTTCACCCGCCTCGCTCGACTGAGGCAGCACTGTCTCGGGGCCCGCGTCTCGCTCGACGAGACGGGCGGGAGCTCGACAGTCTCCGGGTCACGTGACCGCGTCTTCTTCCCAGCGCGTTTCAAGGAGATGATGGCCGCCGTAGGTATGTGCATTGAACTAATTTGCATGCAATTTGCGTCTTCGTGGCTGTCCTACTAGTAGCGTAAGTTATTTGACTTAGCTACATTACGTAAGACGGCTACGCTTCGTAGCGGAGCTAAATCTGTGCAAAGTAAATGATTGTAACCTGGACGGGATTTCAACGCCAATCATCTTAAAAATTAGTCACATTTTGTCACAGCGAAGGTCATCTCTAACATAATTAACATGTCTCTTTTTCTATGGATTGTTTTCCAAATTCTTAATCACTTGCTCGAGTAACACTCGTCATTCAAATGGTAGTGAAATTTGCGTAAACAATTATACCCAATTAAAGTTGCACGGGGTTTCCATGTCGGTAGTGGTCGTTAATGGTCGGAAAAGGTAGCACAAAGTCAGAACACCTGAGTGGATTCCGCTCTCGGCCAATCGAAATTTAGACGTCATTGAACCGCAAGAGGCAGGTTTTGCTGAAAATCAGCATACGGTCGGAAAGTGCAGCCTGTTTTGACCAAATTCGAAAAGGAACCGAGCGTTAGAGGGTTGCTAGCAGTCGTCAACGGAGGTGGTTCGTGTAGTTTGTCAAAAGAAATTAATTATTGAGGTAATTGGGAATTAAATTATACCACTTTTAGGTTTAAAGCTGGCCCTACTAAATGTGAATGGCTTCAGTGCTTAATTCGAAGAAGTGTGATGGGCTCACACACATATCAAACCTCGTCTACAAACGCACTGAAGTTCTTCAGATTTTATAACGCCTACACAAGCAACAAACTTTTTACTAAATGTGATGCTTAGACTGATTTCAATAGTGTAAACTCGCTTTGAAACTAAAAGTAGTAGCATTTGATTGAAAATTACCTTAATAAATAACTTTTGCTAAGAATTTATTTTTTCCATGTGCTTCTACGTGACTTGCACAGAGAAACAAGAGCAGCAATTATAGCCACGTGCTTAAATCGCGGTAAGATTCGTTTCTAATTTTACTAAAACAAGTTAAGAAGTGGAAAAAATGCAAAACTAATTGATGTTGTACTATATTTTCCCGACTCACCCAAACAGGCGTATTTTTTAGTTCAAGATGTAATTATCATCAACCCTGGAAGTGATAATAAAGCCTTGAATGGATTTCCTGGTCTGGAATTAACTGAAGTTTAATATTCAATTAAAATTCAGACTCAATTGTTATGAGCAATTTTAAAAATAGCGAACACTAACTGTATTGTGCCCTTGTTTAACTTTCATTTAAGTAATTTTAAAAAATTGAGACCGGTGGGTTCATTTAATGGAATAATTTGTTCATGAAATATTTCCCTCTAAATAATGAATCTCAGGAGACTTTAGTGCGTAACATAAAGCTGTGTTGTCTACTTTACTCCCTGCTTGTAGCCAAATACCTGATCTTGCAGTGGTGCGTTTGCACTCTCAGTTCCGTGAAATTTCTGAGATTTTAACACACAGAGACTTTCATTGACAGAGAAATCTGTACTTATAAGAAACAGTTCATTTTTCTAATATCATGCAGTATGATTTATTTGATTTCAATATCATGTAATCATGTTGGTATGTGATAGCTAGAATATACTTTTGAACAATTGTAAAAAACGATGATTGATCCACTGTTTAGTTTCATCACTTCGGCATTGACAATGGACCTGAGAAAATGGTAAATTCTTAAAAAAAAACGACCTCAATAGCCGTCTTGAAATATTTCAAAACGGATCAGCATAGCCTTGGTTACCGCTTCCGTTTTCAGCTACTTATAAGGAGGGGAACCATATTTTCAGGTATACCTAAATATAGAAGCTTTAATTCTCTACGCAAATTTTACAAACGAAAATATGCTCCCCGATCATGGCTTATAGATATACCGATCATTGATCGGTTTATATTTCAAGTACAGGGGCGGAGTGGCAACATGGAAAGCCAGCATGAAGTCGGGCATTGTCGATTTAGAGTCGCGGGTGGACGATATTAATTCGGCATAGGTCAGTGTGAGGCCGCGGGAGGTTGGAATGAATACCGGGAAAGTAGAATTGGAGCCGCAGAAAGCAGTCGCGTACAACTGAAGACAATAATTAACTGTGGCTGAATTGTTTTATTGACAGCTAACGATGATTTAACAGTTATTAAATTATTTTTAACTGCCCAAAAGAACATAGTGGCCGAAAACCTGTTACTTTCCCGACCTAAAAATATCCAACGGTCTTGCCTACTGCGTAAGACCGTTGATCGCTAGCAGCGGTCTCACGCATGTTGATACATGACTGAGGTACGCAACATCACATACGGAGTATCCCTTCGTTTAAAGTACGACCCGATTTTCCCATCATTTTTGAAATAAATACACACAAGGATTTATTCGAGGAAAAAACCTCTTAACTATCGACAATACTTCAATTTTCATTTTCTCTGTTCGGGTTCCTATAGAAGCCAGCTGAAAATACAAGCTGTGATGTTGCACACCTCAGTGGTATATCATTATACGTGTGACCGCTGCATGCGATCTCACATTGGTAGCACTGGGCTCCAATTATTTGTTAGGTGTGCACAACGCAGGGGAGTCTCCTTTTGCTCTGGCAATAACCTGACCAAGCCATCTAACTCGTCTGGAAGAAAACACTGAAGAAATACTATATCTTCAAAAACGCAAATTTCAAAAATTTTTATTTAGCCTCAAATTCGTCTGATCTCCACATTTTAGAGTCGATGTACATTTTAAAAACCCGTCCGTCAATGAATGAATGTGACACGGAGGAGAAACTTTTCAAAGTTTGCTGAAATTTTTGCTGTTTTTGTTATATTTTTGTATTTTTAACGCCAATGCTTTTTTCCGCTTATTCAGATGAATTAGAGTTTCAAAGAAAAAGTTTCCCCACTTTGATTTATTGATTTTCAGAGCACTGGAGTAGAATTTTTCATCATCGTTTGTTTTTTATCAAGATATTATAGCTACGTTGGTTTTCGTTTTTATCATAAAAGTTGGTTTCGTGCAGTGCAACATTCTGTTCAGGGAAAGGTCACTCTGCAAAAGTTTACTGTAGAGCTCGAAACTGAGCAAAGCATGCATGGGAGAGCCGTATTTTAGATTTCACGTTGCGCTTTATTCCAAGCAGAAGAGGGCCTGCTCCGACTCTGACTACCCTCTAGAGATCCTTGATACCCAGCCATGATTTCCCTAGCGATTAAATTTCTTGCTTGCTTTTCGATGCATTTTTGGTACAGAATATTCTGATATACATTTAGTATCTTATTCGATTCAAAATATTCTCACCTACATTTTGTATTATACCCGAATGCTGAATTTTACGGTGACCGCGGTTACGATTACATTTTAACCCTACCAGACCTGAGGCCCTGAACCTGACTTTTAAACGTTAAACTGCACAAAGTCAATTCAAACATGTAAAGGCAGGTATTTTTAATGGCTAGCCATGAAGTTTGACCACGATTGGTCGCTTATTTTTGGCTTGTGATGCATTTTTCTCCCTACTAGGTAAAGTACTAAAATTGGGTACAGCGGTGAGGCGAAATTCAAAAGTTTTAAAAAAATCATCGGCACAGTTGTTTGGTAGGGTTAAAGTGATTCATTGTTGTTGAAAGGTTGAAGCCTTTAGCGTTTAGCTAATGAACTTAGAGCTTTTCAGAGAACATGTAGCAGCTTAGCAAGAAAAATAAAGAGACAATCAAGTAAAACAGAGTATAGC
>JACJUY010004300.1:41609-59316 GCA_014220935.1 Platorchestia sp. MABIK
CACGCGACTGCTACAGATGAACTGTTCGCAAAAAAGTTGCACTTTGCACTCAACGTTCAGTTTAATTTGCTAGTTCATTGTTTTTTGCTTAAGAATTGATACCAGTTTTAGTCAATTTTACTATTCATTTTTGAACAGGATTTTCTTAAAGAGAAAGTAATTGATTCGTTGAAACCTGTTTTTTGTTTTCATTTTGTCCAACAAACGCTGACTGTTTTTTTCCCTCAATGAATGCACTTATAATTTAGAAATTTGATTTTTTTTTATTTTATCTTGTGTAATTAATTGAGTAAAGTCTGAGATCTATGAGCAGTTTTTGAAATTATGTGAATAATCTCCCTAAGAATCTCAATAATTTCGTTTAGGAAATTTCTTTCAAAAAGTGTTTCTCATTCGTGATGTATTTATAGACCAAATATCAGTATTAAATTAGAAGTGGTGAAACAACTTTAATTTTAAATTATTTTTCAAATAACTTCGCCATTAATTTTGGCGCATAGTTTGATATCAGTAACAGTAGATGAAAAACTCCGACATGATAATTGCAAAAATTAAAACGTAGTTCACAGCTGTTGCTGTCGTAACTTCTGATGTTCCTCAATGAACAATCCTATGTTTATTTCTTCATCACAAAATGTTTGGTTTGCCGCACATTAATTATGTTAATGCCACTAATTTTGCATGCCTTGAGTATCGCACCTTTTTTTCGACAGGCAACTTGATGACTTTCTGAAAACATGCCTGAAGTTTAAGTCGAACTTCAGTATCAGTGATCTAAAAAAGTTGCGAACGATGCAAACTGCAGTGAACCCCTGCCTTTCTATTACTGTTACATGTATTTTTGGAATGCTGTTCTTGAGCCTATTATGAAAAATTTTTTAATGAAATCGGTAAGTTTTACTTGAAAAACTCCCCTGAAACTGGTGAAGTACCAAATCTACAGGAGCAACCCTTTCGTTATTTTATTTCAATCATTTTTCAATCTCCTTTCACATGATTGAAGAATACGTACGTAGTAGCTAAACACTTTCCCGTAATTGAGAAATTTGCAAAGCGAAACACTTTTCGTAATTAGAGAGTTCGTAAAGCTAAACCCTTTTCCGTATTCGAGAAGTTCGTACAAACCAAATACTTTTTAGCAATTGAGAAGTTCGTAAAAGCTTAACACTTTTACGTGACTAAAAAATTCGTAGAAGTTAAACATTCGGTGAGAAGCAGAGCGAACAAATTAAATTTACCGCCGCAAAATTACGCTGCAGTTTCTAACTTTTTCCGACGACGATTTATTGACGCAGTCGTTCATTGACGCTCACCGACGCTCGTACGAAGCCCCACTCAAGCATTCCTTGGGAACGAGTTAATGAGTTGCAGCATGAATGCCGGATTTCGTGAAAACATCCGGAGGTATTTCTCTACAGAAATAATTAAAAGAGCGAAATATTCAGTACCGTGAGAACTCATTGATAACGACAACAGAAAAACCCAAATGCGTGATACGACTTAAAGCGTATTACTTACTGCTCCCTTTTCGTCCTCTCAATTGAGTTGAAGCTGTAATTCATGCACACCTTTTCATCCTATTAGCAAATAACTGAAGTTATGCATATGTGACTCCGTCCAATGTATTCAATCTTGTTATTTCATTTTTCATTGATGATTAGATTCGTTTTGGCTTAAACTCGAATCTGATGTCTAACATACGACTCATTCTACCGGCCACTTCAAATTGCTAACAGCTTTGTTCGAAACGTACATTTGCAGAACGAAAGGAAGCATGTACTGATATTCTTTGTAATTTTAGACGACGACACTTCATTCCCAAGCACATAGAACTGAATGTCTTGATATTTCGAATACATTTGAAGTTTCACCATTAAGGCAATGCATGTTGAAGTTTCCATGCACCATTTATGCAGTTCTTCACAGCAAATACTCCACGTAAAAATAATAGAACTCCTTATTAAATAACGAAAAACATCCTGTTCACGACTCGTCGGTCTTGCTGAAATCTGCTCAGTAGAGAACCTCCAGAATTATAGCTTTCAAAGACGCGCGGGACAAATTGTATTGGAAGACTCGGAGAGAAATATTTCTACTGTCATTCAGTTCTGATATAAGGTGGCGGGTGTCTTGGAGCCATGTACACATTTGCAGGTCACAGACTCATAATTTATTTCATACAGCATAGTTTGTCGGGAGCTTGCTACTGGGGTCCTTCCTCCTCAGTTACATGGGTCTTTACAGGGGTCCTTACAGGGGACCTTACAAGAGTCCATACAAAGGTCATTCCTCCCCAGTTACAGAGGTCCTTACAGGGGTCCTTACAAGAGTCCTTACAGGGGTCCTTACTAGAGTCCTTACAGAGGTCCTTCCTCCCCAGTTACAGAGGTCCTTACAGGGGTCCTTACAAGAGTCCTTACAGGGGTCCTTACAAGAGTCCTTACAGAGGTCCTTCTTCCCATGTTACAGAGGTCCTTACAGGGGTCCAGACAAGAGTCCTTACAGGGGTCCTTGCAAGAGTCCTTACAGAGGTCCTTCCTCCCCAGTTACACCCTGTAAATTACGTATGTAGATGTCTGAATAGCATTCTTTAAAACAAAAAAAAGTTTTGAGCGTGTATTTACAGGGGTTCTCTTTCCCCAGGTACGCCCTGTATACTAACTACATAGAGACTTAAACAGTTCAATATTACTGCAAATTTTCTGGTTTTGAGTGGAAATTTATTCATACGGTTTGCATTTCATTTGGGTGATCCCATCCCAAAAATATATAAATGGAAAAGAAGAAAGACGCCGAGTTAAATAGTCCATCTAGCAATAATTTTTTCATGAAAATAAGCTGTAACCTAAAACCAAGCCCTTACTTTGGACGGTGAAGATAAAATAATATCAAGTGTATCACGTAAAACGTAAAAGTTTTTTCTCGTTTAACAACTATTTTTTTGCGGTTGGGTGAACAAACTTCGAAGCAAAACGCAACCTTATTGATTCAACTTCTAAAAATAACCTTGACAGTCGCCTAGATTCCAATGCCGAATTAAATACACAAAACACTTCATCCCAGACAATGGAAAAAATTTGAAAAAATGGTAAAACATTCACTATTCTATTTCCTCAAATTATATCGAGATTCTATTTATTCTACAAGACAGAAAAAATACAATTCTTAATTTACGAAAATAAGTTAATGTAAAACAGGCTATGAGCTAACAGAGGCGAAACCTTTGCCCCAATTCTCGACAACCTAGTTTCAAAATGCCATTCCTATTCAATAAGTTCAAGATCTGTATGAGAGCTTAAATACCTGTCAACAAATGAAGAACCTCTGGCCAGTGCAAAAAAACTGTAAAGCCTCTCCGTGTTCATTGTTTTTCACTCAGAAGAGGATTACGCTACTGACATGGCTTAACTCGTGGTTCATGTATTCGTAGTTCACACTGCACTGAAGGAAATGAGAAAATTTTACTAATCACATAGCCACCACAAAACGTTAGGCCAGTCTGATCAGCCTGTTGCGGTAGGATCAATTAGTCACAACAGTCAGTCAGAAAACTTTGAAATACAATCATCAATGCAATAAAGTATTGATATTTTCAAATACGAGCATAACTCTTCAAAAATTAACAAAATTTGAAATCCTCCAACAGATGCCGACAAAGTTTATTCATGCTCTAATATAACGAAGAAGTACACACTAAATCAAATAGGAACATTTTGATTTAATCTGTTCTTTTCTGCAGAAATTGAGTTATCTGTTCCCAGTTTATTTCCATACCGCCACAGGTCATGCAACTGATGTTAAAAAAAGCATTATTTATCCCATGTTTCCGCATATATTGGAATGTTTATTACAACATTTTATCATGTACGCGCTTCTTCAAGACCACAGGTTTCTCCTAAACATCGCACCTACTGAATAAAAGAACCCTAAATTTACCTTTATCACCGACTTGAGAATTACGGCGCGTGTTCTGTGGACTTCATATTTATGACCCAATGATTCTCTTTCGGAGTTATGTTCCATTGCTCAGAAAATGAAATCTCATGATTTTCATCTCATTCAAGCCTGAGTAATTCGACGGAAGACTTTTTGACTCCTGGTTTGTAACTTTTTTCCTCTGGTGTTCGGGGGACTAAGAGAAAACATTCGCAATCACGAACTATTGGTCATGTATTTCTTTTTATTGAATTCTCATCATCAGGTCATGCACTCACTGAAAATAAACATTGAAGCTGTGATGGATATTGGTAAAAGTTAGTGTAACTTCTGAGTACCCGAAACCAGTACGAGCAAGTTTCCAAGTCATTTTAAAATTTGAACATTGAAACTCATTTCAATCTCCCGATGTAACATTAGGAAGTTTAGGGANAACTTTTTTCCTCTGGTGTTCGGGGGACTAAGAGAAAACATTCGCAATCACGAACTATTGGTCATGTATTTCTTTTTGTTGAATTCTCATCATCAGGTCATGCACTCACTGAAAATAAACATTGAAGCTGTGATGGATATTGGTAAAAGTTAGTGTAACTTCTGAGTACCCGAAACCAGTACTAGCAAGTTTCCAAGCCATTTTAAAATTTGAACATTGAAACTCATTTCAATCTCCCGATGTAACATTAGGAAGTTTAGGGAGTACAGCCAACCTAAGACTGTACTCAAACCAATTAATGAATGATTGATTTGACAGATTTGTATTCTGGTTGTGAGGGCAAACAAGGCATGGAGGCCAACAAACTCATTCAATTAAAACGGTAGGAACAAACTCACAATCAGGTGATAGATTTGGAACTGCTTTTTTCTGTGGTTTTACCATCAAGAGCATTTTATTATTTTACCACCTAGACAATTCATGAGTTTTTAAGACCTAATAATCGGACCAAATCCTGAAAACTTTACACCGTACCACACAATCGTCTAAAGGTCGCCGTACCCTACACACCAAAACAACGACGCAAACGACACATGAGATCAGTTTCTCATTATCTAGCCCCGGAGCCTGCTCTACATTCCCAGGCTTCTCAGAATCATATTTGAAATGCACACTTAGATCCTCTTCTTTCTACATACATACACTTAGATAGTCCCAGATGCAAGCAGGAAATGCCTAAGGAGTGACTTCAAACTTCGGTGGAGTTCTTTGCATTATTTTGCAGATTTTTAAGTGCATGTAGAGGTCATTTCAGTACAGTCCGGCTGCTGAATTTATGTTTTAACTTTTTTTTTGGCTGATTGAAATTCCCTCTTCAAATGATAAGTGGGTTAATTTAAGGTGATTGTTATGTCTAATAATAATTTAAACAGGTACTAGAAGATATGTTCTATTTTATGTTGCATATCATTGAATTCAATTTCCCTGAATTTTATTTTTACACATCTTAGATTTTAAACTCGTTTGAGTTCTACCTATTGGATTAATTCATTTGAATGATTCTTGGAAATTTCCCTGATCCGATTTTGATTTGAAGACCCTTTAGCATTTGAAATGGTTTAATTTGAAGCTCTGATCAATACTCCTGTTCCACTTCCATTTCTCAAAGACTTAATTTAATCTCGTGAACTAGCATATACTCACCAGTCGAGGTTAACCGACCATGGATGAAGAAAGCGGGAACTGAATAAAATATTTCTCCCTCCTGCATTATTTATTGTTCTTGAATCCTCTTTGTCGCGCGAGGGATGAGCTGCATGTGAGAGAGACTCTGTCGTCCCTCGCGCGACGCTCTGCTTTAACGCACGCAAGAAAACACGGAGATCGCATTTCAGTTGACGCAAATCGGTTTAGCTTGTAGGTCATCGGTTTGTGCAAATTATTTTAGTTCATAAGTTATATGTTCATGCAAATTAGTTTAATTGGTAGGTTATCAGCTTACGCAAATTAGTTTACTGTGTAAGTTATTAATTTAAACAAATTAGTGTACTTTATAAGTTATCAGTTTACGCATATGCTCCAACTAGCCTATGATCAGATTTCCGTAGATCGCATCGGGTACAAATACTTTCTAAGTTTAATTAGTATTTAATAGGCCTATATAGCATTTGTGAATTATGAAAGTTTCATAATTTTATAAAGTGTAATAACATTTCATTTTTTTCCAATTTTGATTTCTATTTAAACTGTCTATTTAGTATTCGTGAATTGCAAAGGCCACGCTAGAATTCTCAGACCAGGCTGAAGAAAAACGTGAACACATCGTCTAAACACGCCTTCATCTGTTGACAAGAGTATACGTAAATTGCCTTCACAATGCGTACTTTCTAGCGCAGCAAAGCCGTCGAAGTGTGACAGCAACTACTATTTTAAATTATTATCTGAATGCAAGTGTTAGAATGAGGTTCTTTTGATGCGAGACATAATCTAGTTTGGTCTATCTAGAGTGCCTCTCTAAAATTCATTCCATCAGCAGATGCGGATTTCTCTATCAACTCTATGAAACTATCCATAGCTGCTTTAAGGTATGTTAAATTCAGCGTTTTGTGTGAATAGTAATGCTGTAACTGTAGCTTCAAAACAGTATACCCTGTTTTGCTGTGCATTAAACATGACATATGCAAAAAACTATCATCCTAACTTAACGTAACCATTTCGGCATTCTCGCTCAGGATGCACAAATGAATCCCAGTATGCAGAGTGTAAACAGAAGCATCCAAGTGTGCACAGTGTGCATAAATGTGTCCCAGTATGCACAGTGTGCACAGAAGCATCCAAGTACACACTGTACGGTATGCACAAAAGCATCCCAGTATGCACAGCGTGCGCAAAAGTATCCTAGTATGCACAGTGTGAACAGAAGCATCCGACCCATCAATTCATCGAAAAACCTCAGTATTCCATATAAGTCCAGGAGCACCGAACATTTCATATTTCCTGTAGTATAAGTCACGAATTCCCGAGAACTGTGAGGCTCATCTCTGACTGACGCCGGTGTCGAGAAGTTCGTGTCCGTGCAAGGGCATTCTCTCAATGACTGACGGAAGCAGGGCTCACCAATTTGGCGTGCCAGACGTCTCCGAGAGGCTCCTGACATATCCTGCAAGAGAATTGAACTACATGCAACATGCTAAAAGAACTAATGCAAGAATAGCAAAAAACTAAACGCTTAAAAGAACTACAGTCGACTCAATATGAGCTTATTTACTCGAAGTTTAAGAGTAGCTTTGGTTGAAAATCTCGTAAAGAAACAGAATAAATCCCAAAACTATAGAACTGATTCGGCAAGGAAAATTCCACAATAAAACCTCGAAATAGGGGAACCTACGAAGGCGTTTTTTAATTATTGATCTAACCTCCTGATACACTGAAAAACAAAAGTAAACACGTGTTAGATAAGCAAATTGCTCGCTTTGAAGCGCATTGCCTGAGCCTTGATGAAACTGCTGTAATCAGGAAGTCATTTTCATGATTACGCTCATTTTATGCTCGCCCTCCCAACTTATGTAAAAGTTAACAAAAAATGCGTGCGAAACAGATCACCCTAATTTGCAACGGGTCAAAAAATACATGCAAACAGATTACCCTAATGTGCAACGGGTCAAAAAAAACGGACAAAACAGTTTACTCTAATGCGCTAAGTGACTTGAAATGCGACGAAATAGCTTACCGTAATGAGCTACTGGTCAAAATTTGAGGACAAAACAGCATACTGTAATTTGCCAACGGTCAAAATTTGAGGACAAAACAGCTTTCCCTATTCTGCTTGGTAGGATAACAGGCCGAACTAAGTTGCTCTTATTATTTTGTGGAAATTCTAAGAAGGATCAGAAAAAAACATGTTGCTTTGCAAAACGTTAGAAAAATAACAGATATAAACGCATCTCAGAATGATAATGCACGGAATTAAAGTAAAATTTTTAAAAAGGTTGCGAGCTAAAATGGAAAGCGGCTGAAAATGTCCCCAAAAAATTGTCATAATCTCCTGCAGCGCACCTTGAAATTCAATATGTGATTGTATAATTTTTCTTTCAAGAATAAAACAGAATTCAAGTCTCTATTTTTTGAAACCTTTGTTTCGATTTTCATGAAACATCTGCTGCGCTCTTTATAAAATTTGTACGGCTGAAAATAAATAGAACGGGAAATTCTCAATTGTTGGAAAATGGTATTGGGTGGATAGACTATCAGTGTGGAAATGAAGTTGAATCTTTTAAACTATGCTCACAGGTACACAGATCGCATAGAGCGCTCACCGACCTTCATTTTAAAGAAAAGAACTGTGAGATTTTGCGTGAAGCTCTGCTGCTGCGCAAATTTTGCTGACCGTGCATCCAGACTAAATAACACCGTCAAAAGATGGATTCAAATTAAGGACAGATGCAAGAATAAAAACCATGCTAAGAACATTAAGTTTTCAGTGGTTATTGTGACTTTGATACATCAAATCGATTGCTGGCATCTTTTCGTTAAAGTTTAACAAATATCATAGGCTATAAGATAAGACATCTGATGAGCGTATCAAACTTTCATTTGAAGTGTGATGATTGTCTTACATTTCTGCCTCACACGTCATAGTTTTCGACGTGTGCAGGGTGGCCCAGAAAACCCCGGCCCTTTTAATTTACAAATAAAAATAGAGCTATAAAGTTTGGCATGCTGAAACTTATTCGACTTGAAAGAAAAATATTTTAATAGTTGATTATCACTTACATTTAAATATAATGCTGTTTACATGACGACATGGTTGCTTACAAAACTTGGGCTCTTTTCTTTGACGTTTCGATGATGCTCCTAAGTGCATCAAAAGAGAGTTGAGCTATTTCATAATAAATACTTCAAGTTCTTGTAAATTTTTCTGATCTTGTTTCATAAAATCATGATTTTAGGAGCCCGGCTAGAAAATCCACATGGGGAGAAATGTGCGGCCTCGAAAGCACTCTCCTAACAATGGCGTTGTTTCCCTTGCTGTGTGGGCTGTGGCTCCATCCAGTCGACACCAAGCACATATGGTGTAAGTCCTATCTCTCAAGCTCTATACTTTATAGAATAACAAAAACTGTTAGCATTGTTCACTATATCTCTCCAGTAACTGATGCAGTTGTGGTATCATTTTACACAAAGCATGGAGCAGGAACAGCTGAAGCAGTTATTCTGCACCTCACAATCACACGGAGAGAGTACAGTGATCTTTCTTGAATTTTTCGTGAATAAAATTATATGAAACCTTGAAATGGCTTTTGATATGAATAAAATAAGTTCCAACATTTTAGCGTTCATGATTTTTGTTTAAATAGGAGATGAAAATGGTTAGTTATTTTTGGTTCAACCGTGTATGTACAGTATATGAATGGTTTCCTGGTCTATTGGAATTGCAAGCGCACGAGCGTTCCTACTTTTACATATGTGTGCAAATTGCTAAGCAGCGATCAATGGCGCCTTTCATGCGTGAGCCTCGTGAGGTCTCGACGCTTCTTCTTATCTCATCCCTGTGACGTAATCGTGTTGCGTTGCTCTCAATGTGGGTTGCCACGTTGGCTTCTCAATGGCTAAAATTTTCTAACTGTGTCACTTCTGAAACTAAATTTGGCAGCAATGGATCACTCAGCATCTGGTGTTCTTTCAGGGTTGCCCGATGCTGAGTGCTTTATTTAGGTGAAAACTTGACAAATTTGAGAATTTGAGTCACAAATAAGCCAACCTGGCAACTTTACCTTGGAGTTCTCTCTGCCAAACTAGAAGTTAGAGAGGCTGCGTCATGGAGCATGTTCGGAAGAAATTGGTCGGCGATTCGCAGATAAAAAGCTGGGATTGCAAGCGTGGAAAGTCCGTAACTGCGACCTGATAAAGCACCGACATGAGTGCTGATTTTATTGTGATTACTGGGGAAGTTTCAGCGTTACAAGCGTGAATGAACTTGATTGCATATTTCGTTGTTACATTGTATGTGGAATTTAATTTGTTTCATCAGTTTGCGGTTTCGTTGAATCTGAAATTATGAAATTCATTTCATTGCTTCATTCTATTGTTTCATTGCACACGAAATAATTAAATTCTTTTTTTATTTTCATTTTGTTGTTCCATTGCATTTGAAACTATGAAAATCATTTATTTCTTTATATTTATGTTTGATTTTATGATACTTTAAATTTCATTTCATTTCTTCATTTTTCTGTTCCAAAAGTCGTGAAATTTGTTTTATTTCTTTATATAGTAGTAAAGGTGGTAGTTTTATTTGAACTTCGATAACCACATAACATGCGATCAGGATATTATCTGTAAGCCACAATGCTTAACAACGGTAGATATTTCTGAAATCTAAATTGCCCAAACTTGAAATACTGAAACATCTTCCAAGTCTAGTTTTAAGTGTGCGATTGAGAAAAAGTTAATTTTGACCTTATTTGAGCATCACGCAATGCGTTATGTAGGATACTGAGCTTAGTGAGTACAGCCTTTTTATGTCCTGATTTGTTTACTTTGTACAGCACGCACTGCATGCTGTATATGGGATACTGATCGTGGTAAACACTGCCTCTTTATGACTAGATTTATTAACTTTGTACAGAACGCACCGAACTGTCTTTTTTACGTTCGGATTGATGAGTGCCATGGTTATGATTCAAGTTACTCACCTCATCAAAGCAGGCGACAATCTTTCACAAAAAAAGGAGGATCTCAATCTTTCTCTGGCGCCTCTGTGTGCACTGAGAGAATTTTTTGAAAAACACCTGGGTGTCTCAAATGATTATTCAAAATATTTTGATACACAGTAGAGTATTTCCTTTGACTACGTATTAAAGTGGTTGAGAGAGTTAAAATACACATTCACGTTTCAAACGGCTAAAAAAATTTCGTAGAAAACCGAACTGTGCTTAAATTTTATGAATGGAGTCCAATTCTTTTGAAAAACCCGAATGCCTTCACTAATTTTTCTTCTAATTCTCAGACGTTCTTAGACGTTGTCTGTACACTAGTGTACTCAGTGATCCGTCTGAGAAAGTAAAATATTTATGTGAAATAAAATTGATTTACGTTCAAGTGTGTCATGGTTGACACATTTAAGTGTATCATATAAGCCCATGACGCATAAAGGTGTCTCGGTTTTGGGCCAAAATTTTTCTCAGTGTGGAATCGCTAACTCCTGATCGCCAAACAATTGACGTCGTCGCAGCGGTACAGCTAGTAACACAAGTTCTTCGTCGGCTTGGCTACGTTACGTATTAAAACACGAAGCGTAGCCTAGTCAACTGAAAAGAATGTAAGCCTCGGCTGTCCCGCTCCCGCTTAAATGTTCATTCTTCTCATTATTAGGGGGTAAAGTTTTTTAATTCCTTTTTAAGGTCAAATATTCTTTTCTCTCATATCAAGGTTAAATGTTCTTTCTCCTTATTTTTAGGTTCAATGTTCTCTCCCACCTCATTTTTACTTTAAATGTTCATTTTCATTTTCCTCATTTTGACTTTGAATATTCATTCTTTTCATTCTAGTATTAAATGTTTATTCTTCTCATTTTAAGGTTAATATTATTTTTTCTCATTCTATGGTTAAATATTTTCTCTTTTCATTCCAAGATTAAATGTTCTTCCCTCTCATTTTTAGGTAAAACGTCTTTTCTCCTCATCTACTTGTCCTTTTCTTCATCCTTTCCTCATTTCTTTATCCTTTCCTCTCATTTCCTCTTGTCTTCTCGTTTTAAAAAGTTGTACACATTTCCATCAGTAAACATAACAGAGGCAACCGCGCAGCAGCAGCGTGTGTCTTTGGGAGCAGGGTGTATGCAAGGTCACGCCGGCACCTATGTAAGGCGGTGGCTCACGTCGTCACGATCAGTTGGCCGGTAGCCTCCGCTCAGTAAAAGTATTATCGTACCGATTGCTTGTCTTTTAAGTGACTGTAGCTAATAATTCGGCAACTATCGGAATTGATTGTTCCTCGTTCCGTTTATTAGCAAGCATTATAACCACGTTTACATTAGATAAGATTCTTCAAAACGAGAGTGTTGAAATATTGTGTTTCTTAAGCTGAGTTCAGAGTGACAATACCCTCATTATACTGACTCCTTGTAGGAAATTAATGCGTTTGATCAACTGTAGAGCCCTGCGTGTGAAAACCTAAATTCACGACTCTGGCTCTCATTTGCACGAAAGCGTGTTGTTTTGACTAAATTGTGGGACATATATTAATATGAAATAAACATTGTAATACATTTTAATTAAAAATATGTAGGCTTCGATAACAAGCCCTCATAGTAGTTTCCACAAGTTCAGCTTTGTGGACAACTTTCGATCATTTTTAATTATTGGAACTTTAAATTGGGCTCTGATGTACTCGTATTCGAGAGTACGTTTTGCAATGATCTGCTGGAAGAAAAATTTTTAGGAACTGAATCCGTGTGCATTTTCTGTGCTTTCTTTCGACTTACATTGAACACCAGGAAAGTTTTTCGAGATAGTTAACTCAGTTTAGAATTAGTGTGATCTTCTTTCGAGATGGAAAAAATCGCAAGCTGCAGGTGATATTTGTATTTCCCTCTCAATATATAATAAAAATGTGCTTACTAATCTAATTTATTATCGCCACAGATTCCACAGCATCAATTATAAAGCTTGAGTTTCGCATCAACATTTGAAATTAGAAAAACTCGCCAATTGGTCTAATTTCAACGTTGCCTCAGATTCTCGAAAGATTCTCTTCAACTAGAAGACGCAACGTCCAAGAACTTCTCAAGACTGCAAACTTTTCGTAATTTGATTTCGCTGAAAACAGGAAAACTTTTTGAGTAATGTACGGACTCCTCAAAATTGCATTCTTGGGACCCCTTCTGGCCGTGCTGGCCACTTCGTTACCTGCACAGAACAACTACAGTAAGTAGTTAAATTAGGAAAAAATGTAGCCTTTTGCCGGATTTTGCTCAAAATTCTTGTCAATTTTTTGGACCTCATTCTTAAAATTAAGGTATGTAACATGCCAACGTGACACATAACCAACAATAATTGTGTTTGAAGTTAGATGTATTGACTACTACACAGATTACTAGCGCAAGACAACTACAGTAAGTGCTCGCATGACGGATTTTTGATCAAAATTCTTGTCAAAATAAACTCAATTTTTTAATTAAAATATGCAACATGCTGACGTCAAATACAACCAAAAAATGAATTTTGAAGTTAGATTAATTAAATAATGCACAAATAAAACAAAGTGTTGAATGAGCCTGAAAATGTATGGTATAATTTAGTGCGAGAAAATACGATTTATTTGGCTTTGAATAGGTTAAGATGGGAACTGATTGGATAGTCCAGATGTACTAGGCACCTGGCGCCCGGATATTCCCCGGTTAACTGGCTGAAGGTTAATGTAGCACTGGAAACATACATAAAATCGTCCGTGGTTTGAACGCAAAGGAAAGGACAAAAAAGAATGAACAAAAAATTAATCATAATAAAAGGAACATTTCAAGTTAATACCCATCATTATAATAGTTGTTTAAAACGTTCCCCTTATTATAATAACATTTTTACTCATTTGCCCTTTAACTCGTTCAAAACTCGTGCCTCTTGAGAAAACTAATTCAGTAAAAAAATATTTTTATCTGAAATGATTGTAGGTATAACCCTAAGTGTTCCTTTTAATACACTGATTCTTCACTGTTCATCTTTGTCTCCTTCTTCTGAATTCAGTATTAGTCCTCATTTTTATTGTGAAGTTATTACTTGATGGTTATACGTATGAACAATAAAGAGGAGAATTTTGGGTATGAATATATTTGCATTCAAAAATACTAATGTGGTGGGGTTTTCTATAAGCAACAGTGGAATCGTTCCAGCAGATGAGTGCGGAATGACGAAATTAGAAATATAGTTCTCTATATTACTGATCCTTGAGTAATGTATCCGAAAATAACTTGAATAACAATGCAGTTAGCTTAGCAAGTGTGTAAATAGGTTAGAAGTCCTACTTGATGAACTAGGATTGTTTAAATACTGAGGGCATGTGTGATGAAAGAAATAGAAAAAACCGATTGAAAAAGGGATTCCAGAGGTGAGAGGAAGGTGCTGTGGGGGCGGACGAAATCGTGTTTGGAGAATTTTTTTGATGGGTATTTGGGCTGTCGTTAGGATTAGTGTATGGAGAGGGAAAAGCCGCGCTGAGTGTGATTAGACAAAAGAGAAGTAAAAGTTTACTTTGCTGGCCAGACCATTTTAAGTGAAGAAACACTTTGATGACCAGAATATATTAAGGAAAAAATGCCTTGCTGACCACATTAGGTGATGAAATTCGCACAATGCAAATTCTTGGTGGGACCTCGATTGGAACCTCATCTTGCAACGAGAGTTGTGAGTCAACAGTGATTTTTAAACGTAACTAAAAAACATATTCAATACCTCAAAATAAATAACCGCTTATAACTTAAATAAAAGAAATGACAAAACTTCATTCTCCTTCTAAATAAAATTCAGAATTATCAAAAAATATGACAATGAAGTCATACATAAAACTGCACAATAAATCAACCAAAACTTCTCAATTTATCCTAACTTTGTACGTTAGAAATCATGTAACTAGTGAGAAACTAGAGGAAATATTTATCAAGTAATGACATATTAGTAGCAACCTAAGAATGTGTCACATGAATCGTTCCTTTTGTCAAATTATATTTTGTGTCATTAATTTCTCCGAACTTCTTTCAGTCCCGGGCGTAAATTTCCGACGCTTCGCTTGTGCGCCGCTCCGCACCCTCCCGACAGCAGAGCACGTGCGCCCCCCGGCCCGCCACAGGTGAAGTTCGGTGCATTCGGCGACCATTAGGCTGTGTGCAGTGAAATGTTATTGTCACTAACGATAAAACTGGAGACAGTGAAGCTTGAATGTTATTGATGATGATGCTGATGCTGGATGCAGCGAAATGTAAAAGTTGCTGACGATGAAACTGCGTGCAGCGAAATGTTAACGTCGCTGCCGATGAAATCAGATACAGTAAAGTATGAATGTTATTAATGTTGAAACTGGGTGCAGTGATATGGAAATGTTCTTGACGACAATACTGTGTACAGGGGAACTGAAATGTATTAAGTTTAAAAATTTTACTACAGCGTGGCCAATTTTATGGCTGATTAAACTGGAAACATTGAACTGCGAATGTTCTTCGGTGTGATTTGAGCGCAAATAAAACAGAAATTGTTAAACAAACGTGTGTGGCAGTTTGCATAATTGAAAACAACGGGTGATTGTAGAATTTAAATTAAAAGAATTGGAAAAATAGGCAATTGTACAATTGATGACCATTTGAAACTTATCATTAGACAATCGGATTGGAAGAAATTAATAAAAATGTATGCTCGTACGAGTATTAAATTTAATTCAACATAAGCAAACATAAATGTGCAAAAATATTTTAGAGTTATGCCAAAAACGTAAAAACAGACACAAAAATGCTGAGGTAAATATATACATGTACTATGTACTATGTACTAATATGTACTGGAAATAGGGAACAAGAAGTGCCGCAGGACTTGCTCAGCTTGCAGTAGGTACATTTTTTCTAGTCTTTTAGATTTCTTCGTAAATTGCTTCGAACTAGACAGTGTTGTGCAGTAAATAATTTTAAATTATCTTCCACTGATCACATATTAATTCAATCAGAAAATTTTAGGTGAAGTAGTGTTAGCACAATTAAAAAGAATGGGAATTTCGAGGCAAAGTCATTTCATACCACATGTTTTATCCGTATGTAGTTGATGGCTTGTCGTCATTCAAGTGTTGGATAATTTAATTTGCACTTGCATTTTATCTGCTATAGTTTTATCTGCTTATGTCTTTCCTTCTATATAGTTCTCATGAAGAATAAGGTGATTTTTAGGGGTTCTTCCAACAAGTTATCCATTTCACACACTTCATCTATTTCAAAAACTGATGCCATGTCCAAGATCGTTGTTTCATTTATACCTACAAAATTTTACGTGTCAAAAATAAGCGATCACCTTAAATATTAATAAACTTTAGTAGAACTTAAACTTAAGCGATGTATTATATCAAATTTTGATCCCTTCTAGAATTAGTTGAGCAACAAGAATAACCATTTATGTATTTCTACTCATAGCAATGATGTCGTGATTCATTTTATCAAGTTTCCAACGATGGGTTAAACTGAAGTTCATTATTCTATTCAAATTTAAAGTCATTTGTAATAAGCAATTTAAAAACAGCAAGCATTACCTGGATCATGCCTTCATTTAGTTTTCATTTAGCATTGATAAAAATTTATTTATAGACTGCAGGTCGGTCAGCACCATTATGCAAATCCCCTCAGTGACCACCGATGAGTGCCGTCGCAGGAAACGAGTTAACGAAGCATTTTTATTTTCTGTTGCTGTGACGATGTTTTTGGAACCACACTAACACTGACCTCTCTTCCCCACTGCAGACTTAGCCAAGACTTCATGAGGGAGTGGTGCCCTCCCAGCGCCCCAATTGTCTTCCCAGGGCAGGCCTCACAGTGGGGGAATGGCAGACCTCTAGCCCCACGCCGCCCCGTCAACCCTCACAGGGGGCTGGCTGTCGAAGGAGGAAGGTAATTTGAAAGAAATCTCAAATAGCAACCCTTAACTGGGTATTTGTTCGAAATTGTTGACAGTTGGAAACTGATTTTTTTCATTAAAGTATGCAACATGTCATTGTTGAAAATAACCAGCAATTGTATTTTAACTCCTGCAATGATGTAATGTTGGCTGTGTTGGCTGTTGAAGGTGGAATGTAATTTAAAATAAACCACAACCCTTCTATGGAGTGAAACAGTTTTTGGACGCTAGCTTATATGTTTGTTTGACTCATCAGTTCGACTCTACTGCCGCTCTGTAAACTGGTTGCCTCAACACTGTATAACGATGACAAATTTCCTTTAATTTTTATAAAATGCAATGTATTTATGTCCTTTGAAATTCGATCCGATGCCAACTTTAGGTAATAAATAAAGAATCGAAAAGAACGGAAGCACAGTTCATTGCAGCTAATTATTTATGCAGGGTTTTGACGAACTAATTGTAACGCTAACTTCAAATATGTTGATACACGAGATGAATAATTAAACAATTTTGGGCGAAGCGATCTGAGGGCAGCTTCGTAAATTTAAAACCTAACTTTTGAAATTACTTGTACTTCTTTCTCTAAACTTTGAGATTAGTTCGTTGTAGCAATTAAACTTGAACCAGAATGAGCTAGAAAAGACTTTAAGTAGCTCTCGAGTAATTGGTATTCAGTTGCTCCATTTTTTATTGATCAAAAAAGGCTTCCATACCACATAAAAGTAACGCATTCAAATTAAATAGTAACAATGAGAGTTACTTTAACCACAGAAAACACAATTATCGATTTTTCATAGCGAGTAACTTTCATTTGTTTTTTGGGTAGAAAACGGTTTATTTTAAGTCTTTTTAATTCCACAAGATTTTCAATATTCATTTTTTCGCTAAATTTTAAAGTTTAAAATATTTTGACTAAAATTTTAAAAACCAATTTTAATTAAATTTGAAAGTTTAAATTAAAACTTTTATCATAAATTTCTACTTTGCAGTATCCCTATCATATTTCCCGGCCAAGAACACCCTCTCAACTCGAACTTGGAGCCTTCAAGTGACGTAGGCTTCATCAACTCGAAGATGCACCCATGGCTGCTCAACAGATGGAATCAAAACGCCCAGCCTTCTAGGGTTCGCTCCCAACCTAGGTTATGATACATATCTAGAGCGTGAGCTGTGATAGTGCTGTTATATGTGTCTA
>JACJUY010004300.1:60998-73379 GCA_014220935.1 Platorchestia sp. MABIK
CATTTTCTTTTCTCGGCCATGTATGCAGCATGTACATTTTCTTTTCTCGGCCATGTATGCAGCATGTACATTTTCTTTTCTCGGCCATGTATGCAGCATGTACATTTTCTTTTCTCGGCCATGTATGTGGCATGTACATTTTCTTTTATCGTCCGTGTGTGCGGTATGCACATTTAATTTCAATTAAGAATATTTTCCCTTAACTTAGCTATTTAGATAGAGGAATTTTTATTTTATGCTGGTCTTCTTAGCTTCAGAAAAACAACAGAATGTTTAGACCTTTTTTTCTGTTGTATAGATGACGATAATTAAAGTAAATGAAAATGAAAAAATACCTTTCAGAAAAATATACTTTTTAAAATTAAAAACCATCAAACACAAGCATCAAATACATCTGTCAACGAGAAGAAATATTTTCGGTCACTGGAAGACCAATAAATCATTTAAATTTACTTCATCTCAGCATATTATTTTAAATAGTTTGATAACTGATCAACTTCAGACCAACTAAATAGCATGTGACACTTACGTTTTACTCGTTTACGCAAATTCTGCATGGCATTCAGGATGCAGATAGCCTGTAGCTTGCGACCAACTCAAAATAAAAACGGAAGTAAATAATGAATATTTATTCGAAAACTTTAGATGCAGGAATGACCAAAAAGTACGCCCTACCAAATTTAATCAATAATGGAATAAATTAAACATTTCCTTTGGCATCCTTGCTCAAGAACAGACTGTTTGGATTCAGAAGCACAGTGTTTTACTTGCTATGGGTGTAGCAATACTGTTCTATAGATGTAGAGTATCACTACTCTACTGTCGTTCATCAAAGCTACCCTCAACCTGCTCGACTTCTCTGCCGGATTGTCAAGTTGAACGGGAAACTTTAATGGAATCTGTCTGATCGCTGCACTTATCGAGCAGGTTTCAACATTGAATTAAGCATACGTTGATTAATATTGAAGGACTATGAAGTTAAATTAATGAAGGTACTGGAGCAGAAGTGTAATTGGACTGTAGGTGACTAATTAAACTTATCGAAATTTTTGTTTCTCGCAGAATTATTATAGGAACAAACAAAAGGTTAGCTAATGAAATTGGTATCTGGGATATTTAAAAAGTTTGAAACCTTGTTATCGCTGAGGGTGAATTAGCAGCCAGGAAAAAGTATTCACTTTAATTGTAAGTATTCACTTCAATATTATTGTAAGTTAGAAGGAAAATGAATAAGATTATGAGTATAGTTTTATCTCATTGTAGCTGCAAGTGAGATGCTGAAAAAATGTGCTGAAAATTAATCAATTCCAAAGTATAATATCTTATTTAAAAATGGCGATTAATTTGTCATTATTTTAATGTTGAGCAAGAAAATTAATTCTATGAATCTACTTTGCAAAACTATTCGTTTTCAATTTTTAGTAATTTACCTAATGCAAAAGTTTGACAAAAATCCGTTTTTTAAAGTAAGCCTAATCATAATAATTCTAAAGATGAAATTGAATTTTCCAGGCAACTTGACGTGAAATGATTTTTCTTGGCTCAAAAATTAGTATATTCCTAGTCTAAAGAAATTAGCCCTCAAGGAAAACCTAGCTCAAGGTGCCTCCATTTCGAGGGTTATTAATACAACATACACTTATTTTTCAATAGGAACATAATTGAGCTAATCGTATTCAAAAATTGTAGCTAACTGTGCACGCAAAACACCTTAAGCAATTCAAGATTCATTAAAATTTTCAGTATACAAGTAAACTACACACATCTATAAATATATACACATATGCATACGTAACTCATCTTATATACAGTAGATCATAAAAAGTCGATATTTAAAACACTTACTACAATAAATATTTAGGTCTATTTTTATATGTTGTTTCTTTACTGTTAATTACATGCTTTGCCCCATTCAGTTCAGGCACATGCAACTTTCAACATTCATCACGAGGATTTATTCTCACAGCTTGTCATAAACTGGTCACTTCCAATGCGTGCCAGGCAAACATGACCAAAATTGTTCTCGTTTTTTTGCCATGGAAGTCGATAAATTGATGAAAACATTGCTCTTGTCATGGTCTGGTAAGAATATTCAGAATAGTGAAAATATTTCGTTTCAATTTTCTGCCTTTCAACATAAATAAGCGGATTTCAATATTGCCTCCATCATGTTCTCGGACGACTTCTAGGTAAGCAGGTAAAATCATTGCCTCAACCTTCTTCTGAAAAATACAAATAAACGAATAGCAACATTTTCTGAATCATTTTCCCATCGAAATAAAAACACGGATAACAGCACTGCCTCAGCCATCATTTGATGGGAAACAGCAAACTGATAACAATATAGTCCCAGTTTCTTCCCATTGAATGACCTGGGACCTTCGTATGGGAATCAGTGTACGGTCTTCGTAGCTGACTCAGTCATCTTCCCGTGAGTAGTCAGATTCAGAAGAATATCCAGGAGATCTGCTCAGCCAAATGCCGACGTGAGGTGGCGTCCTACCAACCGCGGGTCTGCCGCGTTGGTTAGCCACTTGCGCAGGGGTGTCGAACATCCAATTGGAGGATGGCCTGGTGAGAAACAGTTCGAAACTGACTCAATGAGGTCACACGTAAAATTTATGAAGCTAAATGGTTCATTTCAGCCTAATTTTAAACCTATGTTAAGAATCGCAACGGACATATGTAAAGGGAAACACCTTAACCTTAAAAAACGCGAACTGTAAAGTGCCGAAGACATGAACAAATTTTGATCTTCTCAAATAGGCGTCTTACTTTGCACAGAAACAATTATCTTTGAGCGCACATAAAACGAAAACAAAAACGACTTAAACCACAACGACGAGAAAACACACACGCTGCTGAAACTAACAATGCAATGATAATGATAATAACATTTACAAAATTTTGAACAAATGCAACAAAAATTACATGAGCGTCCCTTAAATCTTACCTAGGACGTTGTTGCTTGTTTTTCTGCTGTCGCTGTATCTGCAAGTATTGGTCGTAACTCATGGGTCTCGCTCCCGGGTATTTCTTCTTAAAAGCTCCGCCTTGCAACAACACAAGATGGTCAACGGTTAGGTAAAGTGAATTAGGATAAACATAATTGTAAAATATCCAGGAATAACCAACACCTTAAAACAATGTTGGTGATAGGATGCCCTAGAAGTCGTTTAACTTATTCGGGCTCACAAGTAACTATCCTTAAATATATCCATTGTTCTAGACTTAAAAAACAATCTACTGCTGTATCACCTGAGGTAAATAAATTGTTCGAATTGTTTAAAACGATGTGTGGCAATGCCAATGAGAATTTGACAGCAATGATACTAATGCAACCACGAATTGGAATGAGTTAACAGGGTAAAGCTAAGATTGTCGCTCGAGTGTTCTTGAATTGGAGAGATAATACAGAAAAAATGTAAAAGTTTAAATACTCAAAGTGTTCAATTAAAAAAATTCAATGTCAGTTGTGAAATTGGTTGACGAAACTTGATTTTTCCCAGATAAATGTTTAAACTCTGGACACGGCTGTACAGTAGTCTACTTATTATGGTTTTCCTTTCGAAATTACTAATCGAAACTCGCCCTGTAATGCATGGTGTTGCACATGAAGAATTTAAGATATAAGCAAGCACTATTCGAATTGTTGGTCAGATTTCGTAAGGCCTTGATAAAAATTAAGAACTATAAATCATTGAAGCGTAGAGCAAATTTTAAGGGCATTTACACCTCAAAATGGCAACACTGAAATTGCAATTAACAACACTGAAATCGCAATACGCATCACTGAAATCGCAATACACATCACTGAAATCGCAATACGCATCACTGAAATCGCAATCCGCATCACTGAAATCGTAATACTTAACAATGAAATCGCAACATGCAACACTGTGCTGGAATACTAAATGAACCGGCAGCGCACCAGCGCCTATTAAGAATACAGTAAGCAGAAAATATTTCCAACTAATCTGTTCAATGGAGTTTCTTACGAGTGCGATTTAACTGCTATTCACCGGTGCTTTTCTGTTTGGTATCATTTGATAGTACTTTGTTCGGTACTCATTACGAATACGAGTACTGGCGAGTCCACTACGGGTTCTTTATTACGTTATTTTAATTTCAGTTATGCTAACATGCGTATTTTGGCTAGCCAAAATATTTTCTCTTCCCCTCTATGAATCATTTATAACCAAAATCTTAATTTCAAAAATTGAACATTCGGATCTGACTCGTATTTAAAAATGGCGAATTTAAGGTCTGAATTTCGAACGCGTTGGTACGTCACTATCATTTATCATTTCAGCAGACCACTGCTCTCTTTTATTCAATTGCAGGCTAGCCCTAAGTTCTTTGAAGCTCTCTTTCATTTAGGCACAACGACCAAAAAATTTCATTTTGACGCTCGGATTTTTAGGCCAGCGAGTTTTGAATTCACGGAGATTCTCGAGAAAAAATCAACAGACTAAAAAAATTGTTCCTATCTACAAGATTCTTGTTAGGGTGAATATTAAAGTAGGAGAAAAAATTAGATCAGTCACAATCTATTACTTAAGAAAATAGAGAACACGCATGGAAATTAAATCGTGATCACCTTTCTCTCGTGTGAATTGTGAATTATGAAGTGCAAAATGTTAAAGAACATTTAAAAAAATAATGAGCGTGTTACTTGATGAATGTGATGAGTATAAAACAACAAATGATCGATGTTTAAACGAGATTTGCTTGACTCAAACTCATTCATTTAGATTATGTGTAATACATTTATCGCTCAATGTGAGTGGATTCCTCCTATTGATATTTTTTTCATTCGGTGAGATATCTTATTAAATCCTGATGGTCTTTAATTAATTTAAAATTAATTTAGTCCTAATTTCCATCAACGTAATGGCCCAAGAAGTAACAAATTCACTTAGGGCTCACTCATCACAATTCCAGTGTACGCATGTTGAAAACTGTATAATGTAATTTTGTAAGAAAAAACATACACGTCTTTTAAATTAATAGAAAATTAGCAAGCTCGAACAGGAAAAAAGTCTCTCTTGACTCCATAAATTCTGAAATGCCAGCCGTGAAATTTCAAACGCCAAAACTTTGAAAATGAGGTACAATACCTGACGTAAATGATTTAACATTAATGCTGGAGTTTGAAAAAAAATTCTATCTCGAATGTCAAAAGATGTCACGAAACTGAAAATACCAACAAATGACATTGGCAACGTGACGTCAGTAGACAAAGAGATTTCTGCCTGTTTTCATGAAATACTTGCTGTAACGTTCGAATTTCCTACTCGTAAACATGAGATGCTATTTGATTGGTAGAACAACACAAATTAAATCTCACCTGCTCCGAACATGTTGGCATTCACAACAGCCATCAGCACGAGCACCAGCACGACGACAGCAAAACACTTCATATCTGCGATGTCTAAAAATCTGCAAAACAAATCTACGGTAATTCATTTACACATTTGGCAAATATGTCCTCCACTTTTTTTTAGTGGAGCTCATTTCATTGGAAATTCCTATGCTCACAGGTCGAAAAATAATTTTTTGAATATCGTGTTGATTTATTGTCAGGCTTTACATGGTCATAAGTCTTTGACTGGTGTAATAATTTAAAACATAATAATAATGCTTTCGTGCTTAATTAACATCGTGTTCATCTAAAAAATTTGATTTTGATCGTAATTTTTACTGCTTCTTCTACTTTCAAAATTTCTCAGGAATTTTCTTAGTTAGAATACACATTTCATCTAAATTATAAAAGGTGCAACACACGATGGGCAGAACAGATCGTTCAACATGGCGATAGAACACAAGCTGTGAACAAAAAAGGCTGAACTATTCATCATTTCATTTTGTGAAGCTCATGACACAAAATTTCTCCTTAATTTCTATATACCGTTCTAGATCATTATTTGCGAGTAAAAACGAGCAGACTGCAACAAGTGTGTAGAATAAATGATGACACTGAAGACAGCACTTTCACTAGGCAAGTGCTGTAAGTGAGCACAGCCTAGATGATTACAAGTTTCCACGGTCGCCTTTCACTCTCGCTTTCAGTGGCCGTTCAAACCTGTTTTTCACCAGACACCCTAAGCACCTCTCCAGTTTTTCCCACGTCAAAATCCTTCAAAGAGCTGCGAATTGAGCATTTACTTTTGAATGTTTTGCAAACACCGAGGGAAAATAAGCAGAAACTTTTTGATAAAAATTTGAGCGCGTGTTGAGGCAAAGGTCAAAGACGGCGCATTTTTGAAGCACCAGGCTTTAGTGCAGTTGTAATCTCTTATTTCTCATTAAATATAAATGAAAAAATGTATTACAGCAAACATTGCAAAGAATTCACGAGTTTTGCAGGGCTGTCACAGTTACCATTATTATTATATTTTTGTCTGTTTGAAATTTCTTAGGTCATGGGCAAAAATGATCAAGAAAGAAAGTCCCTAGGTCATAGGCAAAAATGATCAAGAAAGAAAGTCCCTAGGCCACAACAAAGATGATCTCAATAAAGCGAAGAAAAGGGACCATTCAGAGTGGACTGTAGTAAATGGGAAATCTATGCGCAAAATGTGTTCCTTTATAGGATAACATGTGCATAGAAACAGCAAGTTAGGAAGGAAAAGGAAGAAAGGGAAAAAGAGATAATAACCAAGCATGATAACGGAAAGAAGTAAAATGGGCACGAAAGAATCCCCGAAGGCCTATCTACAGCTAATGCAACCTAACAGTATGCCCCAGGGTTTGTCAGTCCCCATTGCATAGGATAGACGAACTAACAGATGTAAACCTATTGCTTATTCTATTCCCATTGAGAGGTTGTAACATTTAATAATTGAAATTGAAAGAAAAAGTTCATTAACTATATAATTGATACGCAAAATGTATACCAAAGTTTTTAAATATCTCAACATGAAAGATCTTTGTTGAGCTGGTAAAAATACTCGGCTCGAGCTATTAATAAATTAAATTATTCATATTTACAACAAATGACCTAAAAGTAACTCATGCATTACTAAAACATGCAAAACATTTCTCTCGCAATTTCCAACAAGTTAAACAAGTCGTTAAACCTCAGTGACAAAATTCAAATAGAAACCTTCAAAGTAAAATTCCAATTATTATCAAATCCTTGTCTCAATACAAATGACATGTTAGAGCTAACTTACTGATTAATTCAGTAAATTTCACACAAACGGCTTCACATCAAGTCTCCTATTTCCTACGACCCTTGAGAAAAAGAAATTTACGTCTCTCACCGATGGAAGAGAGCACAAAATGCAGTTATTCCTTGCAGACTTCACTGGCTGAGACGCTGCAACTCGTCAGGATAGCAAGGGCGTCAGCGGTACACTGCTACACACCGGCGCGTTGCTTTCTAATATACGCTGACTGCTCGCACTCCGCCTCTCAGCACATGAGCTTGACCTTACCTGGTAAAAACCTCTGAATTTTCCCTTACAAAGATGCTGGAAAAATAAATGGGGCAATGCACTGAAAAATTAGTCATCTCTGTTTCTGGGGAAGCGAAAATAATTACGGGCATATTTGTGCAAGGTCACGAGCTTCTTTTTTAATAGGGTTTGAATTTAGGGTACGAAACTTGTGTTGCGTTGAGGGGCGAGAGAAAGTGGAGAAAATACAAAGAGAGTAAAACTCAAAAATTTGTATTTTAATTAGTTTCATTCCTTCCTCATGAATGCTTTGAGTTTTTCGAAAATGGTCAGTGAGAAGAAGGAACGAGAAAATGGTTCGAGAACATGGTCGGTCTACTAGAACACGATAAAAAATTTTTTTCAATTTTGTCAGTAAAAGTTGGTAAATGATTTAGAAGCTCACTTGTTGCATCCCTTCACTAGTTCATAAGAAGGTTCAAGGCTGGCCAACACATGCGTTCTGAATAGATCAAAATGAACTGAAATTATGCCTGTGAATAATGAGAAATTTTCAATTCCCTCGCAAGTCTTTAGTATGCAAATGTTGACAGAAACTCAAAAGGAACTCATTTATGGGTTAATGAGATCTCACATCACAAAATTGACTCGTAAGTCAAGTGAATAGCACAAGAAAAAAGAAACATGTAGATAAAACTTTTTGTTTTAAAACTGATGAAAATTTTATAAAAAAAAATGAAAAAATGACAATCATGAAATGCATCAATGAAAAACAACTATCTCTTTTCTTACACCATCTTGCATCAAACAATTAGCAGTGATGCACAATATTTAACTCAACATATTACAAATTGAATTCCAAATTCGGTTGAACACATTTCTTGAGACATGAACTACACGGATTAACAAAACTAATCGTACAGTTGTCAATCGCTAATCGATGGTGTTAGGTTACAGTGTCGCCTGAGATAGACAAAATCGATGGTGTTAGGTTCCAGTGTCGCCTGCGATAGACAAAATCGATGGTGTTAGGTTCCAGTGTCGCCTGCGATAGACAAAATCGATGGTGTTAGGTTACAGTGTTGCCTGTGATAGACAAAATCGATGGTGTTAGGTTTCAGTACCGCCTGCGATAGACAAAATTTTGAGAAGTAGCGAATATTTTTTTGTGTTATTTTACATGATTTACAGACGTAGTTATTTTATTATTTATTACTTTCATCGAATCATGTTTCCATGATGCCAACTCTCAATTTGTTTACAATTATACGTGCATTCATTTTAAAATATCTTGATTTATGTGCACTGAAAACAATCGACTCTGGGTACAACTGCATGTGTACAGCAGGTACGGTATGTAGGATGCACATGTCAAGGTCTGAACATCAAATAGTGCTATACACAAGGCGGCAATAAACCATTCTCAGGTGGCAAACTTGTGTGAATACTTCCTGTTAAAAAAACCGCAAGATATGTTTTGCGTTTATTCTGGAAACGCTACGTTCTCGTGCTTGTACGCAAAAAATGTCTGGCTCACTTTTAACCGCTGAGCTCAAGCGTACTCTATGTGTTTTTTCATTTCTTTTCACCAAACTATTCTGAATGATTTACGCATCGGAATAAATAACTGACGTTTCTGTGCAAGAATAACTCTTCTCCATATTTATCTACCAACGTTTTTTCTTCGTTTGTCAAATTATACGAGAGAAGAACACTCGCAGGCGCAGATCTTCGCATTCGTTGAAATTAGAGAACAACTCTACAGATTTACGTCGAGCCCTTAACCTTGGGGTTTCATTTCTGTTTCGAATAGTCAAGTCTGGGAAGCCTCTGCCATTATTTCTTCTTAGAAAACGGTTTTCCTAGACCGAAAAAGCGCAGCATCACGTGTAGGATTCGCTTGAAAACTTTCTCTGCGCGGTGTTGAAGACCTTGAACGTTGGGCTCCTGTCGTCACTGGCTCTAGTTTCCCTTTTTAAATAAAGGCGTTACACAACGTGGAAATGACTTTGCCAGGCGGGTTAAACGCAGCTTTGTGCTCCCATTGCTAGTTTTAAACGCCAGCACGTTTTGTTATTTTTAACGAATTGTTCTCGGAGGAATACGATTTGTTAGTAGGAACGAACAGTTCTTAAAGGAAAGAAAGAAAGAAAGAAAGAAAAACCGTTCATTTCCCAAAAAGTTGATCCATGAGATGCATATCAAAACATTGGATTTTAAGAATTGGATTCGTAAGTTATTACAAATAGTTTTTGGAGAAATGCGATTCGTTATTTTATAAACAGTTTTTGAAGGAATGCGATTCGTTATATTTAACGAGCAGTTTTTGATGGAATGTTATTCGTTAGTTGTAACGAACAGATAAGTCTTTAAGGAATGTGATCCATGAGGAGAGATTTAAGAACGATAGTCATTTTACTCAGTATAGTTACCTAATGGACTTTATTTCTGCTGTGCAAACATGAATGCTCTGTGATTCTAGTGCAATAATATTGCATTCATTCACAAGTCATAAATATACTCGTAAATTTATCGAAAACGACAGTACAAACATCTAACAGCATATACGAGTATGTACCCGTATATAAATATTTTTTCAATAAAATACTCTGCATGCAGGCAAAAACTTTACATGAATAATACTTGTACAAAATTAAAATCGATACACGATGATTTTCTAGCTCCAAAATTATGACGGACATAAGCAGTAAAATATTAATATTTCAACTAAGCTAAAATTCTTAATAAATAAAACATTTTTTTCTGTGTGCGAGCGAGATTACTGAGTACATTCAAAATCATGGAAACCAAATGTAAATTTTTTTTAATAGCTTGAACGTATGAAACACGAGAAGTTTTGTGTCTGGAAAAGTTTCATTAAATCTCCAGGTTTTGCTATGCGCGGATGGAGTGACCTTCAAAATTAATTTAACTTTTTCTCAGTTGGTGTGGGAAAGTTTTATTAATATGAGTTTGTTTGTTAGGTTCAAAATGTGTTTCAATTCCTAAGTTGTTATTTTTTTTGTTTCCCTGTTCTTGTTCCAATCACTGATTTCTGANGTACATGCCACATACATGGCCGAGAAAAGAAAATGAACATGCCACATACACGGACGACATAAACAATAGCTTGTCATGAATATCCTAGTGAGATTCTATCATCAAACTGTTTACATTTTTAAAAACAACCTCATCTAATATTTAACGCTGCCATCACACCAAATTGACAAATAAAGCGGTGTTACTTGTCCCCGTTGGGAAAATAAAGTCGCTGGTGTGCCTCACTTAATACGTTAATACTTTCATCACACCAAAATTGAAAACAAGGTAGCACTGTTGGTCACCGTTTTAAAAATGAAATCATTAATGTTCTCTATTACGCACGCTGTGGGTTGAATTCAAGTCATCACTGTTCACGCACAAGTTTTTTTAATCATTATTTTCATTGACGATTTTTGAAAGTTCTCTTGAACTTTCTTCGTTTCAATTTTTCCAGTAATAAACGATATGAGAATTACTAGCTGCGGAGAAAAATCTGGATAAAGTGAATTTCATTTAAAATAAGCCCACATGTTCTTCGTAAACTGATATAATCAGGATTCCGAAATAAAATATAGAGTCGATCTCATCCTTTATTTTCAGTTAAAGTTGCTTTGTGAGCAAGAGATTCTGTCATTGTTGTTTCACTAGCTCCCTGAGCAATTAAATCTAAAAGCAAAAACTTATACCTTAATTTTTTTAAGCCTTGGATACCATCAGCGTGAGGAGAACGCACACGATGTATGG
Source organism: Platorchestia sp. MABIK (assembly GCA_014220935.1). Classification (NCBI taxonomy): domain Eukaryota; kingdom Metazoa; phylum Arthropoda; class Malacostraca; order Amphipoda; family Talitridae; genus Platorchestia; species Platorchestia sp. MABIK. Next base: position 72,188 of record JACJUY010004300.1, read on the forward strand.
AACAGGCACCGTGTTGTGTGTGCGCCATCTGTGTATGTTTCCAGCGCGAAGAAAAATTGTAATTAGAAGAAACAGCTCATTTCCCAAAAAGTTCAAACATGGGTTTCACAACGTAGGGGCTTTTGAAATTAGTTTGTGAACTTACCATAAGAGGTATCATAACAGAAGTAGAAGGCAGAAGAGAAAACACTTATCAAAATAACATATTTTAGGAAGGACTTGACCTATCTGACGATATTTTAGGAATTTAATTTTCCCCGCTGATATCGTATTTTCAATTTAGTAGAAATTATTAATTAAATCAGTTCGTAAGTACAGAATTGGAGTCACAACGCAGCAAAAAAAATGATGACACTGCTTTTAAATTTCCCTCGCGCGGCTTCTATAATTTTCAAATGTGTCCGAGATTAACGAAGATTTGTGATTAGTTTTGTGACTCGATGTTGTTTGTCATATTTCTATGAAGTTGAAAGTAATTGTGTTCTTTTCGACATTCTGGGTACTTTGTCTATGAAGGGAAAAAACTGGAAAAATATGTTCATAGAAAATTTATTTATGCAAAATATGGTTTCCTTACATGAATAAAATAAAAGTAAAAGTAAAATAATAGCGATGATAACGATAACAAGGGAAAAATAAACTCGTGCTTCAAACACATTCAGTATGTAATAGAAATAGCGTCCTTTTTTAAGGGAGGTCAAAACTATTAATGAAAATTCACATAAAACTAGGACGAGGATACTTTTTCAATGTATTTTCCATTTCTGATTAGAAACATTATCAATTAAACGAACATTTTATAAACATTGAACTTGAGTTGTGATTTAATAAGACTGCGAGATCGTTTTAACATTTTAAAATATTACATTCATTTGTAGGATGGCATTCACTCCATAAGCTAAGGTCATGGCACCAATAAAATCTTATTATGTTATTGGATTAAATATTACAAAAATAAGTAATCTATTGGCAAGCTTCAAAGTATACGAGTTGGACATCTTTGGTGGCGCAGTCTCTTTATTAAAGGCGAGCTAAAGAGCGTGAACATTGAGTTGTCCGCCGTGTGGGCAGTTGTTCAAGATCCATCTCCAAGTGATTCATTTATTTAGGTTTAAGTTATTTAAGATCCATCTTTATTATTCAATTTTTAGTCGAGCTTTTAAAATTTTTAATGGCCAAAAAAATCCTTAAA
>JACJUY010004301.1:4371-25175 GCA_014220935.1 Platorchestia sp. MABIK
CGCCCCAAAACAGCAAGCACCGAAGCACGCCCCAAAACAGCAAGCACCGAAGCGCGCCCCAAAACAGCAAGCACCGAAGCGCGCCCCAAAACAGCAAGCACCGAAGCGCGCCCCAAAACAGCAAGCACCGAAGTCTCCTGCTTGCCGGCGGGAGAAGAGCGGGGCGAAGTGATGCGATCAACAGACCTCCTCTGTCGCTCCGTCCTGCCGCGTTTATGTGTGACAAGGGAAATGGAGTCTCTATGATGGTCGTCTCCGAGATGAGGGCTGCTTCATTGCCGGCTCAGATGCGAGCTTCGGAACTGGATGTTATGTTGATGGTCGTCTCGTTCGGCTTATCCTCGATCTGGGACGTTGCCTCCCACATGAACTTGATGTGGGCATCGTGCGTCCTTCGTGGCTTCCCTGTCTTTATTCGGTGGCGTAGACTGCTTTTTCGGGGCTTCCCTTTATGTTGTTTAACTTGTTAAATATATTGTTATTCGGTTGCTTTGACTGTTTTTTTTGTGGCTTCCCTTCATTCGATTGCGTAGATGTTTGCTCGTGGCTTCCCTTTGTTTGGTTGCATCGACTTTGGTTTTGCTTGTAGCTTCCCTTTATTCGATTGCGTAGACTGTGTTCTAACAGCGTACTTGTGTTCCCAATCAAAGGTTTGAGATATTTAGCGTAATCGCTGGAGATGCTGTTCGGTCTACAGTAAAACACGTCCAGCTAAAAAGTATTCATATTTTCTTAACTACTCACTGTTTTCCTAAATACTCACTATATTCCCAACCACTCCCTATTTCCTAACTACTCACTATTTTCATAACCATTCACTACTAGCTATTTTCCTAACCACTCACTATTTTCCTAACTACTTTCTGCAGGACATCAGAGAAGCGCCGCAATTCAAAACATGTTGCTCGTGATTGAGCACTTGTGATTCGCAGAGCTCATCTCGTATTTCACGCGTGCCAGTTACCTAACATGGGCTGCTTCAGAAGCTGTGCCGCCACTTGACTGCATTGCAAGTCTTGTTCAGGTCCGGGGTCGCAAACCGATTGGTGGTGGTGTAGGAGACCTGTGTGTGTGCTGCTATAGGCTTCACTCTGGCGCTATCGCTGGTCACGATAAGCAGAGAGCTCGAGCGAGGCAACTTCGATTTTAGTTGCATAGACTGCTACATGGTCTGCACCACGGTAAACTGTGGTCTGCACTTAGTGCATGAATAATGACCACCCTCTTGTGTATGTTTGATTTTATTGGTGTCTCGTAAGTTGACTGCCACTCTGTTCGACTCTTGATCTGAAGAGGAATGAGATGTTTAAACTGTGATTAACTTGGCAGAGTGTCACTTTTAGCCATTTAACGTGAGCATTTTGTACTCCCATTACTGTCATTACAACCATCGTCATTCAACTAGCCGGTTGTCACCGACAGCAAACTGAGGAAGGAACCGCGCGCCACTAGGCAGTGAATTTCAAAAAAAGAAATTAGGGCAGAGATTTAACAAGAAATACGATATATTTTGGCTATTAGGATCCTTGCTTTCAGATATTTTAAAATCCAATAATGAGCTTTTTGTATCATCAATATTAGAAATAAACTGTTTTTTCTTTCTTTTTTTTCTATTACCGAAAGAAAATCCTGTGGTCCTCTGGACCCTTAAGCGTTAAATCTGCGTGGTATATTGATGTCACTCTCCCTCACAGGGGGACACAAATATTGTTATGGGAATTAGCGCTGACAGGGGGCATATGTGAGGTCTCGAGATAATGGTTAGGTAGACCTTCCTTTTGTTGAGATAAAAATTTTTTAGAATTTTGCTACGGACCATCTTTTTTCATTTCACTGCTGTCCTGTTTTTTAGCACCTACTACTTTCTTCTTCCACTTTTATCTTGTTTCATGAACTTCCCTCTCAACTCATTCTTTCCTAAACTAGCATCTAATGTAATCTGTCGTTTTTTCAAGAACCTAATACTATCTTCTTAAATATTTTAACGTATTTCAAAAGCTGTTTACACTTTACAGTTTTGCTGTTTCTATGCTAAGGGTGTGTAGACACTCCTTGTGCATAGCTTCCCTGTCGTCGTGATACTAAATGATGCCTTCTTCACTTCTCTCTTAGGAACACCAATGTTGGGTTTATGGAGGCTTGAACTAACTCATAAGCTAATTTGTACGCAGACCACGTTCAGACAGCTCGTAGTATCACACGATGTACTGCAGTCAATGCTAACAGCGCTCTCCATTGACGTTTTAAATCAGTTTCTGAACAGCTTTACGTATCGAATACAATACATTTAATTCATCAATACCTTGTTTTATTTTGAGCTCTCGTGCTCAGAGAGCCGCTGTCGTCGCTGTTTGGCGAATTATTTTTTAAGACAACTTGAGAAATTGAGGTTTTGTGTTGATGTGTGTTGTCAGCAGGAGATTCGACTCAATGTAGGGGTTTCATCAGCGTCCAATTATAAAATATAATTTTATATTCACACCAGTGCGATTCGTTGAGAATCTAACCCGTAGAGTAAAAATTAGAACCAGAGTAAAAACGTACATTGCATTTATTGCAAACGTTTCGGAACTAAAATTCCATCATCAGTGCTGAAACAGGAGAAAAATGAAAATTTTTGAAAATCTCAATAAAAATCATATATATATATTCCACAAAATTTTCTGAATGTCTAATAAACCTAATTTAAATTGGGCCCGTGCAAAGACAAGCGCTTTGAGCTACGTTGTGTTAGCAATAATTTATTTATCACTGCACTCCGTAAGAATGGTTCAGACGAAAGCGTGAAGCCCTCGATTTAATTTGAATTTTTGAACGAACTTTTCTTTCTTGTGCCCTCTGCCGCTTATAAAAGTATTCCTACAGAATGTGCGCCACTTCGCCACGCCAATCAAGTTGAGTCATCAGCTTGACAGTAAATCGAAATGGGCTTAAGGTTGGACCTGATCCTATCTGACGTTTGAAAGACCTGACGATTTGTGTGACGTTTGACACTGTGACCGCAATTGGGTGAAACTGAAGTTCAATATTCAAATCAAATTAAAAGTCAATAAAAGCAAGCAATTTGAAAATAGCAAACATAAACTGCATCATACCATCATTTAGCTTTAATAACGTTTTCATAAAAATTAGATTTGTGGCCAGTGGTCGATCACCCCTCAGGGGGATACAACTATTGGATGTATCTATGGGAATTAGCACTCCCATAGGAGGAATGGGTGAGGGCCCGAGCTGAGAGTTAGGTAGGCCTTCTTTTTGTTGAAATAAAATGTTTTTTGTTATGTTAAGGACCATCTTTTTTCGGTTCACTGCTGTCATGTTTTTCAGCACCTACTACTCTCTTCTTCAACTTTTATCTTGTTCCATGAACTTCTTTCTCAACTTACTGTTTCTCTGCCCCATCTGCATAGATTTCGCATTACCTTATCTCCATTCTAAATGGTACCTTCCTCCTTCCTCTCTTCGATACGCCCTTTTTTTAGCGGTTAGGGAGGCTTAGACTAACATAATCTAATCTGAGCTACAGAGTAAGACAGCAAGCGGTGGTATCGCAGCCTCGCTGGTGTTCTGAGTGAAGCAGAAACTGAGATGGCCTGACCAGATGCCTGAATAATTCTGATTTTAATAATTCTAAATTCAGGCCAATAATTCACAGGCCTGAATTTAATAATTCTGGCCTTGAAAATTTTTTTTAATATGAAGGGAAAAATCTCATTAGCAATTGGTGTTCACTGCGAAGAGACCAGATGCTGAGTGGCTGATGTAATCAAATTTTACTGAAAGAAAAACATTACAGAAATTTCGGCCAGAAAAAGGCAACTCTTGCAACCGTGGGGCCGACTCGTATTGACTTTGAGGCCGAAACTTGTGTGTGATGACTCGTTTTCATCGTGAGTTGACGTTCAGGACTTGTGAAGAAACAAGTCCGCGTCTCGGGTGCGTGCTTCCCCTTGTTTACCCGCCAGTTTTTCTTGGCTTCCTTCAAATTTATTTCTCGACTCGAGCACCTCAGCCAGACACAAAGGAAGGCAGTGTAAATTCATTCCCTCTTCTGGCCTTAATCGCTGTGCGACTCAAATCTTTCTTGGTTCTGTTTCCTTGTCTGAACTTTCTCTTTGTGCTCCTAGCAACAAGTTTCGAATCTTACGCTAATATTTACTTTTCCAGTGTTGGCTTCAATTTTACGCACACCCTGACTTCAACTTTTATGATAGAATTTTCTTTTGAATCCTTGTTCAGCTAATCAGTTGTCTGTCGCTTGTTCATCATAGCCATATTTTCGGTTGCGCATTTAAGATCGAAGAATTCCAATAAAAACCAATAATCATTTGTCAAGCAATTAGCTGTAATATTCAACGAAATCATTGCATAATGACAGAGGCATCTCAATCTAAGTTAGATTGAGGTCCGTGCACCGAAAGGCTGTCTTGCATATTTGTCCCTCTGTGATCGGGGTGTTCGGGCGTAAAAAATGCCGAGATTTTCTCATGGCTGCAGTTGATGAGAAGCATTCGTGTCTCATTGAGTAGACCGAGTTCTCCCTGCAGGCTACTATCGGAACCGAATTCCGTGTTTTTTTCTTATTCAGAGCAGATGTGAACGCATCTTTTCCCTCTGTTGCACTCGCACCGCGCACTGGCTGATGCGGTACTCTTGTGTAATGGTCTGTCTTGGTAAGTACGGAATGTGCAGGGGAAAAGAGATAAAAGAGATGTTAAAGAAAACTTAGTTGACCTTATTTGGCTAATCGAGGAAAATGTCCGATTTGTTTAGGTAAAATCAATTCAATATATCGTGACTTTTTATCTAGGAAAATCAGCCAAATCTAAGGAAATAAGGACGATGAATCGCTGCTTATTAAACAAAATACGCAATTTATGGGCGAAATCAAGGCGATTTGGCGTGTCTATTCTAGTAAAATACACAATGTATGGGTAGAATCAAGTTGGTACATCGTGGCTTATGCGTAAAAACTGATATTAGGGTAGAATTAAGTCCATACATTGTATCTTAGCTAAGAGAATTAGCAATGCATAAACAAGTCTCATCATTACGTCGTGACTCACCTACGAGCAATTGAGAATAAAAGTTAGTTTTCTACAAAGATCAACGTGACACTCCTAGTGTGAATTCTATATTGTGTAGAGACTTCGTGATGTGTTCACAAGTACTCACATGTTTAAGAAGGTCTTGAATGCACGCGAAGAAATTGGAAGTGAATTGCACACGAAGAAATTGGAAAAGCAGTGCATTGTTTCAACGGGAATTTTGTCGTAAAAGTGTGTGGAAAGTGCGATTAAAGGAGAGAAAACGTTCCGTGAAGTAAAAGAATTTCCCTAGAAATTCCGAGTTTAGCTGCGGGGTTAATGCTCAACAAGTGCTCTTTATGTTTATTTTATGCATAGGAATTCGCGTGTGAATATTTTGCACTGGTCGAATTCATTTTGAGTAAATTCGTCAAGTAACTTCCATTTGCAAATTTATCTAACGCAGAGGGAAAAGAAGTCACCATGACAGTTTAGATTTTGCCTTCCAATTTCGTAGAGTTACTCGAACAATTTTGAGCTGACGTTGCTCAGGAGAATTCAGCAAGTTCAGCCAGTGTTCTTTTCGTAAAATAAAGATTGTATCACACGTCAGATTTCAATACAGACCACCACAGAACTGAGGCAATTGAGTGCCACAACCACTTGAAGCCACCTAATGCCTCACAATATTCAGGATGCCTCCCACGAGGTAGATGAGCAGTAAGCTGAAGCGAGCAGCGACGGCAGGTCTTGTTTTTATCTACTTAATATTCCTGGGATCAGAGACTCCATTCATCCTGGTCTACGGTACAAATTACTTCCTTTGAATATGTAATCTTCCGCTAAATGGATTACGCTCTCCGGCCGCCACACAGGTTACTTTCCGCTCGCTTAAATTAGCGAACATGAAGCTTCATGATGGAAGAACATTTTATTCCCCGAGTTTCATCATTTTTAACAGGCGCGACACGAGTAGTTTTGTTTGATTGAAGTTGTGTCTGTGATAAATTGCTCTCTCTGAATGTAGGGTGCACATTAACGGGGTGTGGGTGTGGGGCTGTGTAGTCATCTCTAAAGTTTCTTTTCGTGAGGACTAGGAAGAATACTCCCTCAGGGGATGCAACAATTGACATGGGGGATTTTAGATGAGGGTCCTAATAGAGTCTTCAGCTACTCATATGTTATCGGAGGGGCTTATAAAACATAGCATACACGCAATCCTTAGAAACGCTAGTTCTATTTTGATTACTTTTTGGTTACAATATTCTTCATGTGCTGAGAGCTGCCAAGAATCGGCACGATTGCGCAGGCTGATCATTACTGCGTTGGTGAGATCTAATCCAATTCACTGGATTTCTACCTCGATTAAAGCCTTGAGTTGTGTGATAGATTTGTAAGCTTACCACAGTGAACTCTTAAAATGAAGAGTCTACCGTCAAAACCCTACAAATCTACATCAGCTCAAGTCATCCATCTAGGTAGAAATTCCCGTAGTCTCAATTCGGTAACCGTGTTAACTCAAGATTCGGTAACGTTCCCTGGCCCCCTAGACCGCCAGATTTGTTCGCGTCTGAGATTTTTCTCGAGGGAGTAAAGTGTAAACGACTCGACCGAGAACTCTGGATGAGCTAAAACTGAGAAATTTTTGTGGAATTCAAAGTCCCCAGCTGAGTTGTTGCAGCGGCCAATGAGGAAGCTGAACAGCAGATTTCAAGAACGCATTCGTACAGGACTCCATCTACGGGACACAATTTATAAAAAATTAACATTCTATCGCTGTTTCTTAAACGGCCTCTTTTAAGGTTTCAATTGCAATGAATGAAAGAAAAATTTTTCTTCCATCAATCTTGATTTCATCGGATTGTTAAAAGGTTCCATTTTTTTCTCTCGCCCGTTGCCTGAGGTCAAATGAAGTTGTCGAATTGGTCCCTCGCCAAAGGAAGAAAATTTTGCCTTTTTTGCACAAAATTTAACCACGCTCACAACTCAGCAAGTGATAACCTTGGCACAATACCAGAAGCCGAGTTGTTTTTAGGGCTAGTTATTTTATGTGAAATGTCTTTAGGGCTCCCAGGGAGATTATGTGGGGTCCCGAACTAAAGGTTAGGTAGGCCTTTTTTTGTTGAAATAGAATAGGTCTTTTGTTTTGTTACGGACCATCTTTTTCGGTTCACTGCTGTCCTGTTTTTCAACACCTGCTACTGTTCTTCTACAATTTTTATCTTGTTTCATGAACTTTTTTCTCGGCTTCCTATTTTTATGTACCTTGTGCCTAAATTCCGCGTTCTCTTAACTCCATACTAAATGGTTCCTTCATCCTTCTTCTTTTTGAACATCTTTGTTGTGGTAAAGGGAGGCTAAAACTTTCTTATAATCAATCAATTAATCAATGTCTTTAAGGCTAGTTATTTCTGCGATACGTAGTCTTTAGGGCTAGTTATATTTGTGGAAAGTCAAATTTGCGACCTGCGTGTCTGTACAGTTTAATGCCTAATTTTCTACTTTAATGTAAGTTCAAGTCTTGTAAGTTCAAGTCTTGTAAGTTCAAGTCTTGTAAGTTTAAGTCTTGTAAGTTCAAGTCTTGTAAGTTCAAGTCTTGTAAGTTCAAGTCTTGTAAGTTCAAGTCTTGTAAGTTCAAGTCTTGTAAGTTTAAGTCTTGTAAGTTCAAGTCTTGTAAGTTCAAGCCTTGTAAGTTCAAGTCTTGTAAGTTTAAGTCTTGTAAGTTCAAGTCTTGTAAGTTCAAGTCTTGTAAGTTCAAGTCTTGTAAGTTCAAGTCTTGTAAGTTCAAGTCTTGTAAGTTCAAGTCTTGTAAGTTCAAGTCTTGTAAGTTCAAGTCTTGTAAGTTCAAATCTTGTAAGTTTAAGGCATGTAAGTTCAAGGCATGTAAGTTCAGGTCAGGAAAAATGAATTAAGGAAAAATCATTTAAAATAAAATCAGAAAGGTTTAAGTCAAGTAAACTTAAGTCATGCAAATATAATTCAAGTAAATTCCATGTAAGGAAATCCATGACCAACAGTGTGTACCTGTACAAATTTGCGTCCCTTGAGCCCCCTGCACACTGCCGCCACAGTGCGAGGGCTCTTCGTTAACACGTGCCCGTAAAATACGTTTCCCTAAAATACGTTTCCGTAATTTACGGCGGTGCGCAGAAAAGAATCAGGGATCCCTGCAGCTGAGCGGAGTCAAATTAAATTCCGAAAGAGACCTTGCTTTTTCGAGACCTTTTATTGCTATTTATGGGTCCGCATAAAACGATTATTAAATGCAAATCCTGGCTATGTGCGCCGCTCTTTGCCTTCCACGTTTAAAACTTCCGCATTTTGTCCGAGGTTTCATCGATCCTTTTCTTTTGTTCATGAGATCTAAAGAGAAAACCAATCTAGCGACCGAACTCCATTCAGTAATTTATGTTGGGTGCGAGCTAATAAATCGCACGGACTTAAATGAAAACCCAATCGACTCAGCGAAACGAAGCTTCGAAATGACGGCCTAGTTTTTCGATTTCTGATTCTTATCTCCTGACCTAATAATAAGAGGCTCTTGTGAGAACGTCTTATCTTTATTGCCTTTTGTTTTCATCGGGTATCTTTTCTTGTCTTTTGTCTAACCCGGGATTTAAATGTTTGTGTGAAAATTGTTCCGCACACGCATCTAAGGTATTAATACTCGTAAATGTATATTAAACTGGGGAGGTAGCGAAGCCTGTATCACAGATACGCTCATCACGCATTCTCAGGTGTCCTACTACGCAGTGATTAATATAGGCAATAGTTGGGAGGTGGTGAAGCCTGTATCACAGATACGCTCATCACGCATTCTCAGGTGTCCTACTAAGCAGTGACTAATATAGGCAATAGTTGGGAGGTGGTGAAGCCTGTATCACAGATACGCTCATCACGCATTCTCAGGTGTCCTACTAAGCAGTGATTAATATAGGCAATAGTTGGGAGGTGGTGAAGCCTTTATCACAGATACGCTCATCACGCATTCTCAGGTGTTCTAGTTAGCAGAGATTAATAATTCATGCTACAATATATGAACGCAATTGATAAAATAAGTTATGTGCGTCATTACTTCAGTTTCATACTCACTGTAATCAAATAGGTTAAATTCTTCGTTAAACGTAAGTTTTGAGTTCTTTATGGTTAAGTTTAGAGACAACTTGTTGATTGTACAGCAAAATTTATTGTCCGCCGTGCACTAGTCTTTGCAGCATGCCTCTTAGGAAGATGCAACTATTGTATTTTTCGAGATTAGAGCTCCCATGGGGAATATTAGAGGTCCCGAGCCAAAGGCTTGGTGGACATTCCTTTTGTCGAAATAAAATAAGCATTTATCTTGTTAAGGACCGTTTTTACGATTAATTGCTGTTAGTGGTGCAATGCTGGACTTCAATGCGAGATTTTGGGCATCGAGTCGTCTCATTGAGGCGTAGGCATCAAGCCTACGTGTGTTGCTCTTTGTTTGTGTGTGTGTGTATGTGTGCTCTGTTTGTGAGTGTGTGATCTCTCTGTGTGTGTGTGTGAGCTCTGTGTTTGTGTGCTCAGTGTTTGTGAGCTCTGTGTTTGTGTATGTGTGCTCTGTGTTTGTGAGCTCTGTGCTTGTGTCCAGTGTGTCTGTGTTTGTGTCCAGTGTGTCTGTGTTTGTGTCCAGTGAGTGTGTGTGCTCTGTGTTTGTGCCCAGTATGTGTGCGCCCTGTGTGTGTGTTTTGTTTATGTGCCCTGTGTGTGCGCGCGTAGTTGTATCCAGTGTGTGTGTGTTTGTGTCTAGTATGTGTGTGTGCGCGAGTGTGCGTCGGATGTTATCCGATATCGATGAAACGCCTCGTGTTGCAAAAGTTCGAATAATTGAATCTCCAATTTGGCATTTCTGTTGAAGGAAGTAACCTTTACGCATAAAACAAAGACATGCCCTACCTAAAAATTCATAGTACCGAAAAACCGCTACGATATTTTTCCTTTGCGTCCGCATAGAAAGGAACAAAGGCCGAGTGGAGGCTTAGAGTGAAAAGAATATCAGCGAAGCACATGATTAACGAGCTGCTGCAGCTGCTGCTAGTTCACATCAGCAGCAGTCGCATAATAAAAGCACCATTACTTACTGCTGTTGTTTAGAGGGGAGATCGTACGCAGAAAAGACACGATCTGATGCAGCTGTGTGAACCGACTGCAGTTGTATGCAGGGGCNGTTGCTGCAGCAGTGCCAGCACAGCACCAGCTGTTGCTGCAGCAGTGCCAGCACAGCACCAGCTGTTGCTGCAGCAGTGCCAGCTCAGCACCAGCGGTTGCTGCAGCAGTGCCAGCACAGCACCAGCTGTTGCTGCAGCAGTGCCAGCACAGCACCAGCTGTTGCTGCAGCAGTGCCAGCACAGCACCAGCTGTTGCTGCAGCAGTGCCAGCTCAGCACCAGCGGTTGCTGAAGTGGTGCCAGCAATAACAACTCAGACACATAAGCAACACCAGCAACATTCAGCACACCTCCCACGATGTGTAGTAGCGAGCTATATAATGACCAACGTTTCTCACTCAGATCAACTAACTTCAGTCTGTGTATTTTCACGTTATTCTGCTTCAAAATACGATTACAACGCACAAGTAGTGTGATCTGAGCTACGGAGGACGCGTGGCTGTGGTACGTGCCGAATTTTTTGTGGAGTCCCCACTGGGAGAAAATGTGAGGTCTCGAACTAAGAGTTAAATTAGTCTTCATTGTTGAAATAGTGTTTTTTTTATTTTGTTTTGTTTTGATAAAGACCATCTTTTATAGGTTCACTGTTATCCTGATTTTCATCACTTGTGACCTTCTCCATCTTGAATTTGTTTCATAAACTAATTTCCCAACTTACACTTTGTTTCTATGTTCAAGGGTTCCTACATGGGAACACACCTTGTGCACGGATTCCGAATTCCCTTACCTCCACACTAAATAACGCGTCTCTCCTTCCTCTCTTTGAACACCATTGTAATGGTTTGCGAGGCTCGAGCTAACTTTTAATTCAACCTTAGTTGCAGTTATGCAAAATATTCCTGTTTATTTAGGTTAATATTTTTTGCTGATTTACACGGATCTTGGTTTGATTTCGTTAGGCCAGGTGTTACTGCTCCAGCCATTGAATTTCGTTTGAGGCGAGTGAAGCAGCGGCTTACTAATATACTTCTCCGGCAGTTAATATCGATGAAACGCGGCGGAGAAGTTGGAACTTTTTATTGATTAAATTTACATTGAAATACATTAGTATTACTGAACACAAATAGACTAGAATTGATATTTGAGGGGTAACTAAGGTAGGGCACTACAAATCCATTGACCTCTTCAAAAGCAGGATGACCCGAACCACTCCAATTACTGGAGTGGTTCGGCCAGGCGTTAAGATCAACTTCAGTACAAGATATCACCGCTAGTTTCCACTTTTTCTATTCGCGCCCAATATTAAGTTCGTCTCATGGAACGATCATGCGTAATTTTTATGATTTTGTAGTCTTATCTAGCTACGATCGCTTTAAAATGAAATGCCTTTTTAGTCCAACTACATCTTTCTAGTCCAACTACAACTTTTTAGTCCAACTACATCTTTCTAGTCCAACTACATCTTTCTAGTCCAACTACAACTTTCTAGTCCGACTACAACTTTCTAGTCCAATTACAACTTTCTAGTCCAATTACAACTTTCTAGTCCAACTACAACTTTCTAGTCCAACTACAACTTTCTAGTCCAATTACAACTTTCTAGTCCAATTACAACTTTCTAGTCCAATTACAACTTTCTAGTCCAACTACAACTTTCTAGTCCAACTACAACAACTGAAATACCTTTCTGGCCTAATTAATAACAATAACTGTTATTAATTTGAGAAAGTGTTCATTACCTTCAGACAGATGATAAAGTTCGTGCGTGCGTCAGAAGCTTGCCTCGACTCAAGCACCGCGAAATCAAGCGGCTTCTGTTCGAGCGATGATCCTTTATTTTTATTCCCTCCCCCAGCTCATCTTGACTCAAACGCGTATTGTTGTGGCGATCCATTAGCGTGTGGTCTTCATTAACATATTACTGGCAAGCCCTTCACAGTTACGGCACGCCAGTTGCCGTAGTAGCCATTTTTTGAAGCCCAAATGGTTTAATTTTCCCTTTCATCAATAAAATTGTTACAATGAAGAAGATTTTAAAGAAAAATTTTACCTAAAAGACTACACAGCATCTTACATTTCTGCAGAGTCGCCAGATGTTGAGTCACTTTCGCGGCAAAATTTTACGTTAAAACAACCGAACGGGAAGAATATGGCCAAAGAAACACACAAATTGGAGAATTATGGCCAAAAACGCCCAAACAACAGATATAAGGACAGACAAATAGTCAAACTGGATAATTATGGCCAAAGGAATAGGCAAATTGGATATTTATGGCCGAAAAAACACCCAATCTAGAGATATATGGGCAAAAAAAAATGGTCAAACTGGAGAATTACGGCCAAAGAATCACCTAAACAGGCAACCCTGGCCAGGGTGCATCAGAACGCGGCCTCTTCAGCAGTCCCAACAAAAATTTGCTCTCGAAAGGCTCTCGGCGGCCCTCAGATCGTTCTTCTGTGTATTGTTGTGTACTCGTGAAAATAAATGCCTAGAGGCTGCCTCTACGCGCGTGCGTTTTGTTCCACTGTGACTAGCATGTCCGTTGCAGCCCGTGCTCTTCACTGCAGTGGCTGTGGTGCAGTGGTTGTGGTGCAGTGGTTGTGGTGCAGTGCCTGTAGTGCAGTGGTTGTGGTGCAGTGCCAGTAGTGCCAGTGCCTGTACTGCAGTGCCTGTAGTGCAGTGGTTGTGGTGCAGTGCCTGTAGTGCAGTGCCTGAAGTGCAGTGGCTGTAGTGCAGTGGCTGTAGTGCAGTGGCTGTAGTGCAGTGGCTGTAGTGCAGTGGCTGTAGTGCAGTGGCTGTAGTGCAGTGCCTGTAGTGCAGTGCCTGTAGTGCAGTGCCAGGAGTGTAGTGCCTGGAGTGTAGTGCCTGGAGTGTAGTGCCTGGAGTGTAGTGCCTGGAGTGTAGTGCCTGGAGTGGAGTGCCTGGAGTGCAGTGCCTGGAGTGTAGTGCCTGGAGTGTAGTGCCTGGAGTGTAGTGCCTGTAGTGCAGTGCCTGTACAGCACAACTGGCGGAAACTCGGTATTCGGATATCTAGAGCAGATGTCGCAGCGACATTTTGAATATTTCTGCATGTTTTTTAAGTACTGTATTGTAATTTCCTGTTTCGTTGCAAAATCATTTTTACTCAAAAACCTCCATAGGTGCACGCGAACACTTCAAGTAGTTCTTAAATTGGAGAAAAATATGCGCATTGAAATTTCAAAATGGATTCATCTCGCCTCGACCGAATTGCGGGTTTAGGTTTGGTGCCCTACTCTCTTCACTCTCTTCTCTTCATCGCTCTTTCTCTATTTCATCTTTCTTTCTCTATTTCATCCCCTATTTTTCTCTATTTTATTCCCTTCCTCCCCCTCTCCTCCGTGTTGTAACCCATTCATTCTCATCCCTCCGAACCCCCATGCTACTCCCCTCTTCCTCTCCGCCCCCGGCCCAGAGCGATGGATGAGGCGATGAAATCGGATGAAGTTTCATCCGTCATTTGCGGCTCCTTGGAGAAATTTGTTACATTTGGGGCCTCATAAAATACCGCCACTGGAAGCGGCCTGTGCTGGGCTGATCAATGCGTGGGCTCCTGCCACTCCTCAGCCTTCATACCCTTGCCATTTTTAAACATTTTAAACAAATCATTGGCCACAAGCGATACAGAAGTAAATTGTTTCTTAAGTTTAGTACAATAGTCAAAATTTGAGTGTAGCTACTTGTGGTATGGCTATTTCCCTCGAAATTTCTATTTACCTCAGTCCTGCACAGTGCGCGGGTGTTTGTTGTCGCCAATTGCCTGTGTGAGAGTGTGGGGTTGTTTGTCAGGGCTTCAAGGAGACCAGGCTGAAGCATTCATCAGCTAATGATTTGACAGATACCCATCCTCGTTCCTGCAGATTTTACGGTTTTTTTTACTGTCGCGAGTGGCTTTTATGAGAGTGCGGGAATTAATAGTCTGGGCTTCAAGAAGATCAGGTTAGAGGATTTCATTGTTTATTATTTGTCAGCTTCTTATGTAATTTTTTGCTCATTGTAAGAACCTTACCCTTACAAATGTAGATTCCCGTAGCGTCACACCAAATGATATTTTAATTTTTTCTCTCTTTAAGAACATCTTTGTTGTGGTTAGGGAGGCTGAAACTGTAGCAAAACTATGCAAAAAGCGCGGGAAAAAACAACGTCGCTCAGGAAGGGTTCGAATACAACTCCTCCAGGCGAGGGGAAAAGGGATGAGGGTGGCCTCGTGGCGCAGGGAGGAGATGTGTGCTGGGGATTTTGGTGAAGCGTGTGGATTTTTCTTTAACCCTTTAACCCCAACATTTTTGTACTCACAGTACCGCTATCACAACCACCATCACTAAACTGGCCGTGGCATCAGGTACTCACCGATATCAGGATGAGGAATGAACTGCCACTCGGAAGTGAACTCCGAAGAACACACTTGGGAACACATTTAACAAGAAATGCAATATACTGAGACTATTTTCAATACAGAACCGGACAATCCAGTGGGGCGTTACAGGGTTAAACAGACTTTGTGGGCATCATTGAACTCTAATATATGAGGGATATAAATTCAATTATTAATTCAGTTGTATATACGACACTACCGGATGAGGATGATAAACACATTTATGAAATTTATGCATTCACGCGAAGGAATGTCAGGTTTTTTTCAGCAGGCTTGAACCAGAGAGTTCGGGCTATTTAAAACAATGCCAGGGAATGAGAGGGATTATTTTGTCAATGCAGCCTGGAAGTGGCGTGCTCCGCTGTGTTGTACTAATCGACGTCATTTAGAACCCAAACCTGATCAAGATGTTCAAGTTTTCTAGAGAGATGAGCCCTAATTTCTAAAGGGATGTTCATCTAGGCCAGGAGTTCCGAACCTGGGGTGCTCGCATACACTGGCGGTGCGAGACGAAATTCTAAGGGGTGCGAGAAGAGTCCAGGTAAATAATAGGATATTGGCTGTATATTGGCATTTTTATTTCAGGGGGAGGAGAAAGGTCCTGGCAAATAATAGGATATTGGCATTTTTATTTCAGGGGAAGAAGAAAAGTCCAGACAAATAATCGATAGATTATTTCTAGGTCTCAAATCAATTAATTATCTATTGTATGTTGCGTGTTCATTCACAATAATGCCCTCATATTGACGCACGTGTTTACTTTAAATGAAATTAGTGAATCTTTCAGATAGTCATTATTGTCCTCAAGCTGATCAAGCAAATGTGGTTAGGAATTTCTCTTTAACTTTTATTAATCTATTCCTTTGTATCTTTCCTGTCTAAATTTTTAAAATTTTTTCTCTCTCTTTCAATCTATCTCTCTCCTCAAGAGGACTATGTGAGGGCCCTAGCTAAAGGTTAGGTAGGCTTTCTTTTTGTTGCAGTACTCACGAAATATGTGTATGTGTACTCACGAAATCGCACTAGATTTTTTTTACTCTATTCTCTCATATTCCTAAGCTAGTTTTTAGACAGGAACATCCTTTTTATTTCTACTCTGCATTTCGTTTTTAAGTCATATATTACTTACTGCTTACTGTTTACTAATTTTAAATGACTGATCACGCTGATGGAATCGATGAAATCGATCCAGATCTCAATCATTTGAACAGACTATATCCAAACCTAAACGACTCTCAAGAGTTTAGGTATACTAATATTTCAAAATTCAATGAAACTATACGAATAACTCGCCAGAATTTCTCCCTCCTGTGTTGGAACTGTAGGTCACTCTATCCAAAAATGGAAGAGATAAAATGTACTACTACTGAACTTAAGTATAACCTAGACGTAATTAGCTTCACCGAAAGCTGGCTAGATGATTCAACCAAATACATGATTCGATTTGAAAATTATCATAGTTTCCATTCGCTACGAAAAAACCAGCGAGGTGGAGGCATCAGTACATATATATCTAGCCACATAGACTCGAGAATCATAGCGGGTGCATCAATGAATCAGGATCATATAGAATCACTCTTCGTAGAACTGTCTAGAGATGGTAAACGCATTGTGCAGGGAACGGTGTATAGGCCTCCTAGAGCCTGTCCTATATCCTCCCTGAATGAGCTAAATCGTATTATCTCTCAGTTCAACAGGTCCTTATACAATGACATAATAATATGCGGTGACTTCACTTATGATTTACTGAAACATGAAAGCTATGAGCCAATCTCTAATTTCCTAAATGCCTTTCAGTCTAAATCCTTCCTTCCGATCATCACAAAGCCTACACGAATATCCTCAGAATGTGCAACGCTGCTTGACAATTTCTTTATGACAGACCCAACTGATTTTCTTGATGGAATAATGACTTCTGACTTATCGGATAATTTTCCAGTTTTCTTATTA
Organism: Platorchestia sp. MABIK; assembly: GCA_014220935.1. Lineage (NCBI taxonomy): Eukaryota > Metazoa > Arthropoda > Malacostraca > Amphipoda > Talitridae > Platorchestia > Platorchestia sp. MABIK. The sequence goes on from JACJUY010004301.1 coordinate 20,871, forward strand.
AGAAAAATGTCTATAATGCTTGCACCGAACCACGGGCTGAAACTTACTCATATCGTAAAGTAAATGAATCAAATTTAGAAGAAATGCGCACCGTTCTAGAAGAATCAATGCCAACATTGCACCTCTCTCAACACAATAATGTAACGAGCATTGATGAAGCCGTAGTAAAGTTGACTGAAACTATAATGACCGCATACAATCAGTGTTGCCCAATTGTAACCCGTACAGTTACCCCGAAAAATAAACAAAAGCCCTGGATTACTGGAGACATCGTGATAAATATAAAGAAACGTCAAGCGTACCTAGCCCTCCTTTACGAAGGGCGAATATCTCGAGAAACATATAACCGAATCAGAAACTATGTGACAAACCAGATAAGAACATCAAAAAAGAGCTACTTTACGCTCAAGTTTACTCAATTTAAAGCTGACGTTAAAAAGACTTGGCGCCTTCTTAACTCTTACTGTAAACCGAATAACGCCGAGAAAAAGTCTATTGAATATGTTGTTCAAGATAATGTAAAATACCATGAAAAGAAAGAAATTGCTAATCTCTTTAACAATTTCTTCGTACACGTAGGGAAAACTATAGCTGATGGTATTCCAAGTGAACCTACTCATCACCTGGAATACATGGATCATCTTCGAGAACACAACTCCTTTTTCTTTACGCCTACCAACTCTTTTGACGTAATTGCGTGCATAAACAACTTGAAAAATAAATCGAGTGGGTTAAAAACGTTTCCGACTAAAGTGCTTAAAATTATTGCAGATATTGTCGCCCCGCTGATATCCAATATTATTAACCAGTCTCTCCTCCTAGGCACTTTCCCGAACTCCCTCAAAGTTGCTAGAGTAACCCCTATCTTTAAAAATTGGTGAAAAATCCTGTGTAAACAATTATCGACCTATCTCCGTGCTACCAATTATTAGCAAGGTATTCGAAATAATTGTGTATAAAAAAGTGTACTCTTATTTTGAACAAAAATAATTTCTCTATGATAAACAATACGACTTTCGTTGTAAAAATCAACAACACAGGCAATATTAAATCATTGACAATTCCTTTATTCAAATATAGATGAAGGAATGCCTGTCTTCTCTGTATTTCTTGACTTTCGAAAAGCATTCGATTGTGTGGACCATAAAATATTACTCTCGAAACTACACTGTTATGGCATTCGAGGAAGTGCCCATGATTGGTTCAGATCATACCTAACAAATCGGAAGCAATACGTTGTCATTGACGACACAAAATCGGACCCACTGACAATTAGCCATGGAGTTCCACAAGAATCTGTTCTTTGGCCTCTTCTATTTCTGATTTTTATCAATGATATTATTAAATCTACATCATTTTTCAAATTCATACTTTTTACCGATGACAGTACGCTTTCTGCGGTCCTTCCGGACCAAAATCCCGCTATGATTGCGGAGAGTATAGATAATGAACTCCACAAGGTTTCATCGTGGCTTGAAGCTAATAAAATAAGCCTTAATATCGATAAAACAAAATATATTACATTCACATACAATAAAAATGCATCTCTCCCACGCATTAAAATTGGCGAAGGTGAAATCGAAGAAACCAACTCATGTAAATTTCTGGGCATCATAATAGGTAAACATCTGACCTTCAATGAGCCCATCGCTCATATTAGTTCTAAATTATCAAAATCCATCGGAATCCTAAATAAAGTCAAAAGTTTCCTCCCTGAATCCGCCTTACAAATGCTCTACCGAACGCTCATTTCACTATACTTGCAATACGGAATCGAAGCATGGCACGGAACTGATAAAAATAAAACAAATGAAATTTTTACTCTGCAAAAAAGAGCCATCAGAGCGGTAAAGAACCTAGAATACAATGCTCACACAAATGATTCATTCAAAAATTTACAAATACTTAAACTTTCGGATCTCTACAAAATCTCCATTTGTAATTTCATTTACAAAACATTAACAAATGATGGCGACAATAGCCTAAAACAATTATTAACTGCGCAAACTGGTCATCATGACCATTTAACCCGAAATATATGTAAATTCATGCTTCCTTATTTTTCAAAGGCCCGGTCGCAACACAGTATCCTCTTCGTTGGAACTAAAACTTGGAACTCAATACCTGAGGAGATCCGTGAAAGTAATTCTTACAAAGTATTCAAAAGAAATCTTGAGTCTCGCATCCTATCAGAATACTAGTCGTGTAAGATCACCAAGTCAAATCTTGCCTCCTACATGTCTGATCCTAATAATGTTATTTGCCATGGTTAATATCGCCGATCTTCAGCTGTTCTTAAATCGTTTATCGAATATGCTTTCAAATATAGTCCATATAGCCTATATTGTAAAATGAAGCATTAAATATCGAGTTAATTATCTCGTTGATCAGTGAAATGCGAAACTAGATTAAGTGAATTAGGTTAAACTTTATTGTACACCTTAGAATAACGTGATGGTAGGATGCCCTAGAAGTCGCTGAACTTGTTCGGGCCCACAGGTAGCTATATGCAAATTTGACCATTGTACTAGACTTAAAAAACATTCTACTTCTGTAACACCTGTGGTAAATAAATTGTTTGTTTAAATTGTTTAAATTGTTTAGAATAGGATTTTGGTTTGTAACGGACCACCCTTTTTTCGGTTCACTGCTGTCCTGTTTTTCAGCACCTACAACTTCCTTCTTCAACTTTGATCTTGTTTCATAATCTTCTTTCCCAACTTACTGTTTCTATGTCCTTTCTGCGTAGATTCCGCGTTTCCTACACTCCATACTAAATGGTGCCTTCCTCCTTCCTCTCTTTGGATCGCATTTGTTGCTGCGGTTAGGGAGGCTAAAACTAACGACTAGTCTAAACTAATCTCTCCTCAAGAGGATACAACTATTGTATTTATGGAAATGATCGCGCCCATAAAGAAAATGTGTGGTCCTGAGCTGGGAGTTAAGATGTCTTTTTTTTGTTGAAATAAGATGGTTTTTGTTTTCGAAGGATAACCTTTTTCGGTTCACTGCTGTCCTGTCTTTCAGCAATTCTGACTTTCTTTTTCAACCGGTATCTTGTTTCCTGAATTTCCTTCTCAACTTGATGTCTCTATGCACCTTGTGCGTAGATTCTGCACCAGGGCTCAATTTGGGCCTGAAACTTTTGCGTGCGACTAAGATTATTATTTGCGGCTGTCGTATGTTCAGTGAATGCTAATTTTGTGTTCTACGTGTATCAATTTGTGTTCTACGTGTCAATTTGTGTTCTACGTGTGTCAATTTGTGTTTTACGTGTGTCAATTTGTGTTTCACGTGTGTCAATTTGTGTTCTACGTGTGTCAATTTGTGTTCTACGTGTGTCAATTTACTTCTACGTGTGTAAATTTGTATTCTAGGTGTGTCAATTTGTGTTCTATGTACGTATGTCAATTTGTGTTCTAGGTGTGTCAATTTGTGTTCTACGTGTGTCAATTTGTGTTCTACGTGTGTCAATTTGTTTCTACGTGTGTTAATTTGTATTCTAGGTGTGTCAATTTGTGTTCTATGTACGTATGTCAATTTGTGTTCTAGGTGTGTCAATTTGTGTTCTACGTGTGTCAATTTGTATTCTACGTGTGTAAATTTGTGTTCTAGGTGTTCAATTTGTGTTCTACGTGTGCTGGGTGTGTTCTGTGTGTGCCAGTTTGAGTTCCGTGAGTGCTAATAATGTGTTTGTGAAAGAAGAAATTTTTGAGATTACCTTTCATTAAACACTGTAGTTTCACACTGTCTTCTTACTTGTGCCTATGAAGTTTTTTAACTCAAACTTAAAAAATATTTTCCGAACGATGTTAAAGAATCACCTGTCAGTGCAATAAACACACACCAGACTTGCGTCGGTCAAAATTACTTAGCGCATTCGCGAACTTCTCCGCGTATAGTACAGTGTACGACATTATCGTACGGTGTACGATAATATCGAACGTTCTGCAATATTATCGTACAGAGTACGTCATTATCGCACTGTGTACGATATTATCGTATGGTGAACGATATTACCGTACAGTACGATATTATCGTATGGTGAACGATATTTCCGAACGGAGTACGATATTTTCGTACGGTGCACGACATTATCGTACCTTAACGGGCGAGTTTGACAGAGTGGACTCTACCTTGAGAGCTCAAGATTGATTTTACGAGCACCGGCCTTCTTTTTACGGCAGTCCAAGCGGCTGCTGCAGTGCTACAGAGGGGCAGTGCTGCAGGGGAGCAGTGCTGCAGGGGAGCAGTGCTGCAGAGGGGCAGTGCTGCAGGGGGGCAGTGCTGAAGGGGGGGCAGTGC